>OX463223.1:119914543-119969543 GCA_949820135.1 Sylvilagus floridanus
GACCATAGAGGTCATGGATGGAGCCAGGAGCTGAGAACTCAATCTGGGATCTCCCAAGTGGGTTGCAGTGACCCAAGTTCTTGAATCATCACTTCCTGCCTTCCCAGGTTGTGCATTAGAGGAAGCTGGAATTGGAAGCAGAGTCATAACTCAACTGCTGTACCCAATGCCCACCCCTGGACTCTGAATGTTAAGCCTCTGTTTATTTTTCTTCACCTTTATGAATACATAGGTTGAAGAACTGCACAGCCCAGTTTCTGAAACCTTGCTAATGCTCAACAAATATATAGTGACAGTAACAGGTGGTAAAAAGCTGTGGTCCAGTGTAAATGGTCATTTATCATAGGTGGGAGAAGAAAAGGCCCTCAGGGTTTGCAAAGAGTCAAAAGGGGCACCTGAAGGAATAGCTTCTACATTTTATGGGCCAAAGTCTCTGTCACCAGCTATGCTCTTTTCTTTTTGGGGATAAAGGTGAAAGAATATAGGCTTTACCTTGGCCGCTCCTTTTTTTTTTAATAAAAATATTTGAAAGGCAGAGTTTTAGAGAGAAAAGAGACAAAGATATATGTTCTATGTGCTGGTTCACTCCCCAAATGCCTGCAACAGCCAGAGCTGGGCCAAGTTGAAGCCAGAACTAGGAACTTCGTCCAGCTCTCCTAGGTGGGTGGCAGAAACCCAAGTATTTGGGCCATCATCTGCTGCCTCCCAGGTACATCAGCAGGGATGCTATATTGGAAGTGGAGGAGCCAGGACTAGATCTAGCACTCCCATATGGGACGTGGGTGTCCTAAGCAGGAGCTTAACCGTCTGCACCACCCCTGGCTTGTTCCTTAATCCTCTGGCTGTCTTTCCTTGTCACCAGCCTCTTGTTGTCACAGTCCATGCAACCATGCTGGCGAGAGTCTGACCAATGTAAATGGCTGGAACTATGACTAGACACAGCTGAAATGTGGAAATAATAGTTGTACTATGAACAGGTCTTGATGGGGGCCTTGCTGAGGCAGGCCACTGTCACCTTCTAGATAGAGGACAGAAAAGGGATTGTACCTCCCTAGATCGTGACATTCAGGCCTATCTCCTATAACACCCTTTCCCTTCTGCACACTAGAGAGGGATACAGCTACAAAGACTCCAGGAGTTCCATGTTTGTTCATGGGTACACATTTTTCTCTACTTGTGTATCATACATCTATGGATGTCATATACCAACATGGTGAGAGTTATTCTTTATGGTTAAAAAATAAATGTTTTTGATTAATCCAAACCAAACAAGTATTCTGGTAAAATAATAATGTAATAAGTGGTTTCATATTTCGTGTAAGCTGATCAACAGACATTTGTGCAAAGCACTGTACAGATACTAGGTTATGAGAAAGAGAAGGATAAGACAACCCTTGGAAGGGTTGATAGACTATTGCTAACCCCAGGATCTGTTGGCTAAAAACAACATACGTCTGTTTTCTCAGTTAATGTGGGACAGGAATCCAAGCATGGCTTAGCGGGTCACCTCTGGCTCAAGGCTTCCCATGAGGCTACAATCAAAGTATCAGCTGGACTGCTAGCTCAGTCGAGTGCTTGACTAGGGAAGGGTCAGCTTCCAGGTCTCTCATGTGGACTCCTCTTCTCCATGTTGTTGGGCTGAAGCAGTTTTAGCTCCTCAGCATGTGGGCTTCCCCACGGGGCAACTCAAATACGGCAGCTGGTTTCCTTCAGCGTGAGCAAGCAAGAGGGCATGACCGGGTGTTCAGGACGGAAGTCACCATATTTCACAACCTAACCTTGGAAGTGACACTGCATCATTAAAAAAAAAAAATTTACTTGTTTTGTTGAAAGGCAGAGTTACAGAGAAAAAGGGAGGGGGACATGGAGGATGAGGAGAGAGATCCTCCATCTGCTGGGTCACTCCCCAGATGGCTACAACAGCCAGGGATGAGCCAGATTGAAGCCAGGAGCTTCATTTGAGTCTTAGACATGGGTGTTGGGGCCCGAGTACTTGGGCCATCCTCTACTGCTTTCCCTAGGCCATTAGCAGGGAGCTGGATTGGAGTGGAGCAGCCGAGACTTGAAATAGTGCTCTGATATGGGATGCTTAACCTGCTGCACCACTTTTGCTGTACTCATCAGAACAGAGTCACTCAGCCCAGCCTATACTTCAGGGAAGAGGATTACTATGGAAGTGAATGCTAAGGTACAGAGACCGTTGGTTGCCATATTAGAAAATATGAATAAATAACTGGCCAACTCGTTGGGATATGTATTACAAAGAGTTCAGTAACTCAGTGTAGAACAACTAAGAGACTGGTAGAGGGAGGAATCTAAGGTCTTAAATCTGAGCAAATGGGGCCAGTGTTGTGGTGCAGCAGGTTAAGCCACCTCTTGGGACACCAACATCCCATATCTGCTTTCAATCCAGTTTCTTGCTAATGTACCTGGGAAGGCAGTGGATAATGGTCCAAGTACTTGAGTCCATGCTATCCACATGGGAAACCTGGATGGAGTTCTGGGCACCTGGCTTGGGTCTCACCCAACTCCACTGTGGGCATCTGAGGAGAGAACCAGCAGATAGAAGATGTCTTTCTGTGTGTATGTCTCTCTATCTGTCACTCTACCTTTTAAATAAATAAATCTTTAAAAAAGACCTGAAAGTCAAAGGCAGATGTTAATTTATTCTTAAATTTTGTTTATGAGAGAGAGACAGATAGAGAGACAGAAAGAGAGAGAGAGAGAGATATTGAGGTTACTCCTATTCATTAGTTCACTCACAATGTCCTCAATAGCCAGGGCTGTGAACTGGGAACCCAATCTGGATCTCCCACATGGCTAACAGGAACCCAACTACTTGAGTCATTCCCTGCTGCCTCCTACGGTCTACATTAGGAGACAAGGAGTCAACTGGGACAAGCACTCCAATGTGGAATATGAGCATCCTAACTGACATCTTAACTGCTAGGCTAAGTGTCTTCCCTAAAGACAGACTTTTAAATGAGTAATCATCAAACTCATCATCCAAAGAGAATATCTGCAGGCAAATTCTAAATTCTGTATGGGACACATTGTTCATCTGCACTGGATTTAATGTTTATGTAAAGTGGCTGTGGTTTGGGATCTATGACTCATCAGATACAATCTAAAGAATGCAATTCAGCTGCTTAGAGAAGCAACCATGAAGTCTGAAATGTCTGTGTTTTCAGATTATCAGGGTTTGCACCCTTTATCTTCTTGAATTCTATGAGGCAATAAACTGTTCTCTCTGGATGAATTCTCCCCTTGCACCACTGTGATTTTGTCTTTTGGAAACCTGAAGACTGTGGTGTATGACATTCCAGGATGTATCAATGATACTTTTTGAATAGGAGTCTCCATGAGTTTCATCAGAATTGACCTAACACCTTGAAACGTTAAGCAAGAGAGCCACTGCACCTCTTCTTCAACTCTTCTCCCCGACCAAAGATGCAATGATGTCCAGGGGAGGTACTGGACGGCAGCAGCTTACTCCAGTATTTGAATATCTGGGTCCCTTCCCCACCACCATGATGAATCCTGAGGCTCTAAGGAAAACTGGCCGAAGGAAGAAACAGTGTCTTGGAGAAAACGCCTGAGGCTTCTGCGAAACTAAAATACGAGATGAACTGCATTCAAAATCTCTCACTAGAATTTAGTAAGAATCTGGGATGAGCGAACTAGAAATGACCGAGGAAGGCAGGTTTATCTAGAAATAGATGGTACTTTCAGGTTCTTCTCTTCACAAGAATGAGCAGCCGTGGATCCCACTGGCGGACTCTCAAATGGAGAGTTATTTACAAGAGGCAATAAGCAGATATTTGGCATTTTATGTTGCACACTTTTCATTACTATAGAGCAAAGGTTAGCAAATGATGAGCAGAAGACCAAATCTAGGCTGCAACTTGCTTTTTTTTTTTGTCAATAAAGTTTTTTTGGGACACAGCCATGCCTATTTGTTTCTGTTTTGTCCATGGCTACAATGGCAAAGTTGAATAGCTACAAAGGAGACCATCTGGTCCTCAAAGCTAAAGATATTTACTATCTGACCCTTTACAGAAGAAATTTGCCAACTCCCGGTATATAGGATTTAAAAGAAACACGTCCTAGTGTTTTCTCCCAAGAATCCTGTAAGTTAAACAGAAGAGTTAGTATACCCATGAGGAAACTGGATCAGAGATGCTTTTTACAAGGCCACACATCTAATTCATGCTGTCTAAACTCTTTTTGAAAAGGGACACAAAGAGAAAAACTCTTACTCTCCTGCTCCCCAGCCTACAGATGGTCTCCTCAGCGCTCTTACGTAACATTTTCCATCTTTGGCCGAGACAACCAAGAGTCTTTAGACTTTTAGCCAGTGTTGTTGCAGGATGCTAGAATAAACATGTTCATTTCTGTTCCTATGTAAGAAGTTGATGGGAGGCCATATAAGGCAAAATGTTCCACTTTATATGTGTTTAAATATGTGTTAATGAAAATCTGAATCCTTATTTCGGTTTGTTCTTTGGTTCTATGTAGATGAACATTAAATGACGATGAAGAAAAGCTGGAATGAGTACATTAGGAAATGCCCTATTGGACGTTCCAGATTCTTCTCAAATAAAAGCGTAACTCTTGTGGTAAAACACAAGAAAAACCTTTTATCTGCTGCTTTTTGAAAAAGGCTTCCATCAAAGCATTCTTTGGAGAGAGTTTGTTAGTTAGTACCTAGAGAAACTCACCAACTTCATTTCTGTATGTTTAACACACACATTTTTAGCTGCCAAGAAAGAATCCGCTTGGCATTTTCACTATCATAATCTTCAATGTATACTTTTAATGCTTTGTCCAAAGCTAATTACAAAATGGGTCTTCTTGATTTGCAAATTGTTGCTATCCATTTAAAGCTATGTCACATTTACGACTCAATGATTAAACGGGAAAGCAGAACAGAATTCGATTTAAGTCACTGGGTTCTCTGAAGCCTATGACCTTGATGTGCAGCCTCTAGGTCTGCCTTTCACAGCCGGAAGCAAGGAGTTTGCAGGGAGGCGAGTAGTAGACAAGACAGGATGCCTAAACCACAATTCCGCAGCAGAGGCCAGGGTGCTGAGAGAGGTCTAACTGCTCTCACACATGCATCTCACGGTGCAGAGCAGCCTCTTCTCCATACAAAGAGAGAATCATCTATCCACTGGATTGATCTAGGTGGCGCTAGTGAATGAGATGGTTATGGATATGGACTTCTTCATCAGAACTCTTTCTTGCACATTTTAGCAAAAATTAAAATGCTCTTAAACCACAAACTGAAGGGAAATACACATCTGAAATGTGCTCAACAATAAGCTCACAAAACCAACATGATATCTGGCTGAGAACTTGTAGACTCATAATAAATACTGCCTGGTGGGGGCTCGGTCTACCTCTATCCATTCCACCAAACCATCATGTCCTAATTTACTGCCAGATAACATGTGTTTGGACTTCTCTAATTGTTGAAGGAACAAATGTGTATTCATTACTGATTATCATGTACAATTTGGAATAGGCTGGGGGCACAGAAGGATTCAAATAAGTTAGCATGTCTGCTCTATTTCAGGATTTCAGGATGACAGTGTGGCATTGTAGCTGGAGAAAAACAGACAAATAAGTAAATATATGATAGTTCAATGCACCTGTAGAAGCATGAGTTATTAATTCATTCAATAAATATTTACTGAGTGCCTGTCATATGCCAGGAGCTTTTCTAAGCCCTGGGGATACAGAAATGGACCAAACAGACCAAAAAAAAAAAAAAAAGGTTGCCTTCATGAGGCTTAAAGTCTGATGATACTATAGCTATGATTAACATAATAGCAAGACTCATGAGATGACATAAAGATAAATGAACTTCCTCTTCTTAGAAAAGCAGTCCAGAAATCTGAGTTGCTTTCATTATTGAACTATAACTAACACATCACACCTCAATTATTTTGAGCATAGATTACAGGTTATTTATGATAACTTTCTAACTCTAAATCAATTCCAAGGAAATGAAGCAGGCTTGTAAAGGGCAGTGTTATGGCCACTCTCAAAATAGTACATGTATTGGCCTTGAATTTAAAAATATGGCTCGCTCCAAATACACTAAATACAACACATACAGCTGTCATCTGTCCTGCAGTCACAGGACTCCCCTTCATTCACAAGCAAAGCCAGCGGCGGGGGGAGGGACTTGGGATGGAGAGAGGATAAATTCCATTTGTGCTATTAAAAAAAAAAAGTAGAACAGTGAACCCAGTGGTTGAAAAGTGAGGATAAAAAGAAGAAAACAGTAATCTTGCTATAGAAACCAGAGAATTATGTTCTGGCTCTCCCCTACTTTTCCTCCTGTTTTTTGCTTTCACACTGTACAAACTCTAGCACCCTGAACAACTCACTCTCCTGCTATTTCCAGCACTTTAAAGAAACTTTTCAACATTCCTGCCTGACACATTTTTTCAACAAGGAGGTGAAGACAATAAGTAAACAGGTAGTGAAGGGCTATTTAGAGAGCTGGTCAGTCGCGGTAATAATAAAGGGAAAAGCCCCGCCTGAACAGAACAGCCACCCTATGCGTGGCAGCCACAGACGGCGCCTGACCTCTGACAAACAGTTTTCAGAGTAATTTTAATGCTACTCTGGATTTAACTTGACTAACTGGTAGCAATTGAGCACATCTTTTTTTCTTTCTTTTTTTTTTGTGGCAGCAGTTATCTAAAATGCTACAATAACAGCATCAAAAGTAGAATGGTGGAAGATTGGTTTTCCATTGTGCTGCTGAACTGGCATAATGCCCACTTTAAAAGCAATTCGCTGCTCATCACTGAAATCTGGCAGACACGACACTAAATGCCTTGAGGGAAAAAAAAGGGACTTGAGAAGGGGGAACCCACTCCAACCACCACGCAAAGGGGGGAGAGAAGGAGCACCACAGCTGATGGATCCGGGTGAGGAGAGAAAACTGCCAAATGAAAAGTTTAGCATTGCATGCAGACTCCCAACAGGCTGTACTTAATTTGCCAGAAGATTTTGTCTACAGGTCTGCATTAGTAATAGCAGAACAAAACAAAAGCAAAATATATATTTATGTCTGTCTATTGTTCTGATGGAGCAAAAACCTAGCGAGTTCCGTCAATCATTTGTCAAACATGTCTTCCCCGTTTTATTTACCACCAAATATAATGAGTAAATATGTGATAATAAAACTCTTCTTTTTACATGGACATATACAATTTTTCCTCCTGCTAAATACAGGTAATGATTTAGGAAGCTTTCAAAATGTCTTTTTACTGTCAATAAAACTAATTCTATTCCCATTTTCATGTAGAAAAAAAAAGGCTTTACAAATGAAAATTCAAATTAAAATTCTGATTATAGTGTAGTGTGACAACACCTGTATTTATAATTTTACTGTCAGCTAGCTTGTAGTGTTTAACAATAGCTTGAAGTAGAAAAGTAATTGGAATTTGTCTGTAACATGCCAGATGACGGCATTGGGAGCTTTGCTATGCTACAGCAAATTTGGTTTGATGGCAAAATAACCTCACTGAGATTTCTACAAATCAAAGGTTATCGGGGTTGGAGGGGAGAAGGTCTCTCAGGTACGAGACCTCTTCCTGAATCTGGGGAAGCCAGGAGTTTGTATCTGGTGAGTATAGACGGCTTTGATCCTGACTTGTGCTGCTGGCCCATCTCCCACCCAGCAGCCTCTCAACAGTGCAGATGCAATTCAGTTTTCAGAGTCACTCCAGAAACCTAAGAGACCAGATAAACAACATCCTGCTGTTTCTGAAACAAACCAATGACACAACTTACCTGCAGATGGGACAGAAGGGGGTGGGATGGAAGATACGTCAAGTGAATGGAGGCCTGCACGGGGACTGAAAAGTACCAAGGCAGAGCAGGCCAAGACCCTGCTGACCACAGGAACGGGACGCTTCCCGTTTCTCCAAGGCTGTACAGTCAGGAGCACTGGAGACGTTCATTGTATTCATTCGTGTTCAATAACCACTGATACATAATATAAGGGCCCACACAGATACCACAGATTTTCTATTTATCAAAAGATTAAGAGAAAATGTACACATCCCACTTTTACTGAAGCAATATGGAGAAAAAAAATTATTTAGAGCAGTGTTCTGCTGTCAGCTTGAATCTTTCAAAACTTATAAACACACGCTAATCTCCAAACACAACTTGCCTTACTCTAGTCTACAAGTGAAAAGCCCATCTTTTTCATTATCCTAAAGATGAAAAAAAAAGCCACATACAAAAGAAAAACAGAATGACAGTGATGTTTTAGTTTACACTAGATATGGCAACACACACAAACTGTCAAAACTATGGAATGAAAAAAGCTGTTATCAAGCAACTGTCAAGAGAGTCCTCTGAGATTTGGAAATCTTGTGTTTATTGTAACTACTGCACATTACACAAAGAGAGAGACATCCCTCTCCTTGCTCTTGCTGCTAAATACCATGCAAGAGAACACAGGCTTCTCCTTCAGTATTTAAATTAATTTTTCTTCACTGTGTGTAATTCTGTGCTTGACAGAGCTGCTCCCCTCCTCCTCGATTTTCTACAGTATGGTCAAAGTTCAGAGAGAAACTCGAGGTTACATCAAACATGATTTCATCTCAAAAACCATCACTGCCTCATTTCATGTTGTTAACTGGTTGTCTGCCCTGTAAGACTGGAATCTGTTAACATCAAAATGCACAAGTCTTCACCTGAAAGATTTGCCTGACTTACAGAGTTCTACAAAGAGAAGCACACAGTTGAAAAGGCATCGACACTTACCATCAAGTGATTTTAATTTCTCTCTCTCTCTCTCTCCCTCTCCTCTCTCTCTCTCTTTCTCTTAATGGATACAACAGAGAAACTCAAATCCCTAAAGGGAAATTACTACATATAAGGGGAAGAAAGGGAAAAATACAGGGTTCATCTCTTCTGTAGTGCCTAATATTAGTGATGTGTAAGTCATTTCCCCATGCTAAACTCAAGGGGCAAAACTTCCCTTGTAAGCTTACCTGACTGGGTACATGTACTGTATTTGCTAAAATGACCTTTGCCCCTAGGTCCGGCGGCAGCACCACTACCAGGCTGACCCTTAATTCCTGCTCTGAGGCCCACATGGCCCAATGCAGGGTAGTGCCCATAATGGCAGCAGCTGCCTTTGATTAATCTGCATGAAAGCGCTCTTTAGGTGTTTTCAATTTTATTTTTCTTGTTTCCTTCAGATGCAGAATATGAGCCTCCTGACATTTTTCAGGATGGGGAAAAAGTAGACAGCAAAGCCCTTATCATAAGCATAATTGCCTGGATTCATTTGAACCACGGGTCAAATCACATCACAAAATACACTTTTGTTAAAAAAAAAATCTGCTAGCAATGCATGGGCTGACACACAGAACCACAGTCATAATTCTTGACCAAAGAGACTGTACGTAACTCACTTCTGTATATTTTGCTGGCATCCTTTCACGTATGCAAAGCTAATGAGAACGTCAGCACTTTATTGATGGATTTGTCAGCCATTTAAATGATGTAGAAAAGAAGCCAACGGGTCTTAAGTGAATGTTGGTTCTAAATAGGTCATAATGGTTACTTGATGCTTGGAACATACTTATTTTGGGGCTTCAATGACCTGGTATGACTCAGTCGGCAATAGAACAGGTCAAATTTTAACTTCAGGTAAAAAAACAGTTTTACCAGTGGTGGTACTTGTATAAAAATGAGGATAACTGCCTAGAAAAGAAAATTTAAGTTCTTTTAAAACTCCTATGTGATCTTTCATGATTTTTAATGATCATTACCATTCACTTACTATTAATTCTACAGGAAAAAGATGACTACTGACACAATTTACCATTCGCATTCCCAACACTATTTTAGGGTAAAGTGGCCCAACTGACATTCCCTTCACACAATGAACACAATTTAATACAGTTTTCTTATTAACAATCAATTCTCTACTAATGACACTTTATTGAAGGAAACAGTTCAAACATCTCTCCCTTAGTCTAAAGACATTTTGGCAAGTTTTATGTGGAACAAAGAGTCATAGGTTGGTGAAGTTCTGACAACTGATCCATAAGGTCTGGGGGTATCTGTAACAAATCTGGAGACATTACTTTCGGTTATTCACACAATCTACAAGGCATTGCCATTGTACATATAACAGTTAAGTTTAAAATCTGCTCCAGAGCCAGGTTGGATGTGAAATCTGACTGTGCCATTAACTTGCTGTGTCGCTTGAGCAGGGTTTTTTTTTTTTTTTTTTTTTTTCCAGATTTATTTATTTGTAAGGCAGAGTTACAGAGAGGCAGAAGCAGAGGCAGAGAGAAGTCTTCCATCTGCTGGTTCACTCCCCAGATGGCCACAACAGCCAGAGCTGCACTGATCCAAAGCAAGGAACTTCTTCTGGGTCTCCCACATGGGTGCAGGGGCCCAAGCACTTGGGCCATCTTCTACTGCTTTCCCAAGCCATAGCAGAGAGTTGGATGGGAAGTGGAGCACCCAGGACTCAAACCAGCACCCATGTGGGATGTAGGCACTGCAGGCAGTGGCTTTACCTGCTACACCATAGCACCGGCCCCCAAGCAGGTTTCTTAACCTGTTTGTACCTCTACCTCCCAACTGTAATGCAGGGATAACAATAGCACTTATTTCACAGGTTGTTATGAGAATTAAATGAGTTAAAACATGTCAAAACATGGGACATACTTAGAATAACAATCTGGTGCTTAATGTTCAATAAATTATAACCATTATTATTACTATTAGCATATTAATTTCTTTATAGTTTAAATTATGAGTGTCATCTAGAATCCAAAAAAAGGAGAAAAAAGTCACAAAGAACTCTATCCCACCAGATTTGATGAGGGCAGAATATGAGGTAATAGGTAAACAAAGACCCTTGCAAACCTGGCAAAAAGGAAATCCTGCATGTTCCTAAAAAGGAAAGAACAATGTAAGAGGGTCACGTTCATAAAGGATTAGCAATCAGAAAGGCTTTCTTTTTTAAAAGATTGTTTTCTTGGCCGGCGCCGTGGCTCAACAGGCTAATCCTCCGCCTTGCGGCGCCGGCACACCGGGTTCTAGTCCCGGTCGGGGCACCGGATTCTGTCCCGGTTGCCCCTCTTCCAGGCCAGCCCTCTGCTGTGGCCCAGGAGTGCAGTGGAGGATGGCCCAGGTGCTTGGGCCCTGCACCCCATGGGAGACCAGGAAAAGCACCTGGCTCCTGGCTCCTGCCATCGGACGAGCGCGGTGCGCCGGCCGCAGCGCGCCGTCCGCGGCGGCCATTGGAGGGTGAACCAACGGCAAAAAGGAAGACCTTTCTCTCTGTCTCTCTCTCGCTGTCCACTCTGCCTGTAAAAAAAAAAAAAAAAAAAAAAGATTGTTTTCTTTTTAAAAAAGATTTATTTATTTATGTGAAAGGCAGAGTTTACAGAGGGGGAAAGGGAGAGGGATCTTCCATCTGTTGGTTCACTTCCCAAATGGCCACAAAGTGCCTGGGTTTGATTTCTAGGTCAGGCTCCTGATTCCAGGTACCCACTAATACAAAGCCTGTGAGGCAGTCAGGAGCCAGAACTCCATCCAGGTCTCCCACATGGGTGCAAGAACCCAAGCACTTGAGCCATCCTCCACTGCTTTCCCAGGCACATTAGCAGGGAACTGGATCAGAGGTGGAGCAGTATGCCAGCATGGCAGGTGGCAGCTTAATCTGCTATGCCACAATGCCAGCCCACAGAAAGACTTTCAACTTTTCAGTAGCAACAGTGGGAACTATGACAGTAGAATGTTGCCAAAATGATGAGGAACACCGAGTTCTAGCCTAGCATTCTATTTATTTGATTTTAAAAGCACGCGGACAGAAAGACATGTAGAGAGCACGCTCCCATCCACCGGTTCATTCCCCAAATGCCCACAATGGTCAGTCCTGGGCCAGGCCATAGTTGGGAGCTCAGAGCCAGGAACTCCATCCAGTGAGTGCCAGGAACTCAGTTACGTGAAACACCACTGCTGTGTCTCAGGCTACACATCAGCAGGAAGCTGGAGTCAGGAGCAGAAGCCAGGCACTCCGAAATGAGACACAGGTGGCCCAGTTTGCATTTCAACTGCCAGGCTAACGACTGTCCCTAAGAATCATTTTAAACATGTAAAATAGGGGCAGGTGTTGTGGCACAGTGGGTTAGGCCCATGACAAAGTCCTTGCTACTCTGGGCTTCCAGTCCAGCTCCCTGCTGATGTACCTGGGAGGCAGCAAGTGAAGGCTCGTGTACAGATCACTGCCACCCACATGGGAGACCCAGCTGTAGTCACTGGTTTGGAGTTTCAGCATGTCCCAGCCCCACTGTCGCAGGCATTTGGAGACTGAAGCAGTGTATAGCAGATCTCTCCTCTGTCTCCCTCTCTGTCACTCCTTCAAATAAACTAATTTTAAAAATAGGTAAAATATACAGGATTGCAAAGTAAAGTAACTATACTTAAATACATCTATCACAACATGCAAGATCTTCCAAAAGTGCATGGGATGAGTATTATGAAAAAAAATGCACTGATTTAAAAATTCTGTGTACCCAAATCAGTTTATCTTCCTATTCTGTTTTTCCATGAACTTTTTCTGAAGTCTACTAATATTTTAAGAGCCTATTTGTGGTATAATAATACATGTATTTTCTTATTAAGGCATTATAGACAAGATCTAATGCTGTAGCCATGGAAATTTCAAAGAAACGATGAATTTAAAGTGCTATCTTAGATCTGTGCAGCAACTGCAACGTGATCGGACAGTATCCTCGACTTCCATTAGTGATGGACTCCTAGACGCTGCTGATACCACTTTAGTGGGAGACTTCCATCCAAATGGAAGGGCCTGCTGACTCAGGTGGACAGCAGTGAAAATAAAGGTGTGACTCCTCCCCCCCCATTCTGGTCCACAAGTCCCCTTGATTTGGAACAGGAGTTCAAGTGTGGGCCAGGAACCCCCAGGGGCGACTCTGATTCCCTTTAAGGGATCCTCAAGGTTAAAAGTGTTCTGAAATTATCCTAAAATACTGTTGGTCTTTTTAACTGTCATTCTTTCTTGAACCCATAGCCGAGTTTTCAATTATACGAAGTACGATGTTGTTAAAGACTGAACACAGAAACAGACATGAGCAATCAGTCATCTTCTATTAAGTCAGAGATGAAAGAATGCTGCAAAAATTTAAAACAATGTTGTCCCTGTAATCATTTTGCTTTGGAAAACAGTTATTTTCATAAGCTTATTAGTATCATTTTAAAGTGAATTTAAGGACAGGCATTTGGTCTAGCAGCTGAGATGTCCACATCTCATTAAAGTGCCTGGGTTTGATTTCTAGGTCAGGCTCCTGATTCCAGGTACCCACTAATACAAAACCTGTGAGGCAGCATTAATGGCTCAAGTAGTTGGGGTGGGGACCTGACACCACGTGGGAGATGTGTATTGAGTTCCTGGCTCCCTGCTGTGGCCTGGCCCAGCCACAGCTGTGGTGGGCATTTGGGGAGTGAATCAACAGATGTTTGATCTCTCTTGCCTCTCAAAAGAAAAAGAAATCAAGCTTATTTAATAAATAAACCTCCGCTCCACACTGATTCAGCACAGTTGCCTTTCTATGAAATTAGTTACACAAAGACCAAAGTCATTTTCTTTGTACCCAGAAGATCATTGCTACATTCACTGCTACTAATGTCCTTTGAGCTCAAGAAATACTATCTAGGATTTTCTCAGAACTGCCAGTGACCCCAAGCCCTTCCTCACCAGCTCACTCGCACATCATCTCAGTAGCCCTAAATTAGGTTTCTCGACCTACTAAGATTTTGACATTAATTCTTTATTGTGGGGGTATCCTATGTCTACTGAAAATGTACTCACTAGATGGCACGATCAGCTTCCCTCCCAATCCCCAGTTGTGACAACAAAATGTATCTCTGGACTTTGTCAAATGTCCCTTGAGGGACCAAATCATCCTGGTTGAGACCCCTATCCTCGGTTTCTCGCATAGGATGACCACCTCCTGGTCAAAAAGGCCCAATTTTCACAACTGTCCAGTAAACACCAGGACACCTTAGGATGAGACTTATTCCTGTCAAGCAATTTATAGATGATTTTTTTTTTAACAGGCAGAGTTAGACAGTGAGAGAGAGACAGACAGAGAGAAAGGTCTTCCTTCCGTTGGTTCACCCCCCAAATGGCTGTTACGGCCGGCACGCTGCGCCGATCCAAGCCGGGAGCCAGGTGCTTCCTCCTGGTCTCCCATGAGGGTACAGGGCCCAAGCACTTGGGTCATCCTCCACTGCCTTCCCGGGCCACAGCAGAGAGCTGGACTGGAAGAGAAGCAACCGAGACAGAACCGGCGCCCCAACCGGGACTAGAACCCGGAGTGCCGGCGCCGCAGGCAGAGGATTAGCCTAGTGAGCCGCAGCGCCGGCCTAGATGATTTTTTTTTAAATGAAATGCCTACTTTTCTGGTGTATGGAGATTTGATGGGGAAAAATAAAACTACCTAAAAGAATCCGTGCCTGGGGAAAAAAATCTTCAAACAGAATTCATACCATTTCTATTTGGCAAATGGGCCAAGAACTGGAGGTATCCACCAGGTGTAATGAGATTCACCCTTTACATTCTCTCAGTCAGATTACTACAAGTTTAAGGCACATTGACTTACAATGATAGTGCTTACGTGATTAGTTAACACAAAAACTCAAGCTGCTTAAATACATACCTATTTGGGGACGTTTATCTGGAGGGGTGAAATCCAACTTGGGGATGCCTGGTAGGGTGGGTGTCAGTATCACTACCATGATGACCTAACGGCTGGGGAAAAGAATCCCCCAAACCCGCCATGCTCTGATTGGTTCTGTACAAGTGACAAGTCACTCACAAGTTACTCATTGGAAGTAATAAAATCACTAGCCTACACTTCCCTGTGGTTTGGATCTTCTACCACAAAAAGGCATTCATGTAGCACTTGTATCCAAAAATAGTTAAAAAAAAAAATCTGTCTAGTCTTCTTAGATAAGAAAACAAAAGAAAGATGTTCTGTGAAGGTTCTCAACAAACTGAAGCATAGCACCCACCACTGCCTCAAATTTGACCCATTAAGGTTGTTCTCACTGAAAACAAGACCAAAAAACATCACTCCAATAACCATGACAATTTAGAGTAACAAAGGATCTACCTTTCTTATTTTCTTATTTTCTTCACACAGAAATCACACACCTAAATTTTATTAAATTGAGTTAGTCTTATCAGTAAAAAATATGCTCTATTTCCCATTATTCACAAAGCCCTATCCTTTCCTTTCTTACCAATTACATTCCCTATCATTTCCAAAATATACAAACTGTTTTCAATCAACAGATTTCTTTATTACAGTGTGCAGCGTGCTTGTTACTGACTCTTTTCTATATTGAATCCTTGATTGGACAAGCATTTTGAATTCAACACGGACTATGATTGCACATATCAAACAAATTAAAGCTGCCAATCTCTTTTTGGAGACCATCCTTTATACACACCAGCACTGAAGAGTACCCTAAGTGTATTTGCTTAAGGAAAATGGGGCATGAGTGAAGAAATGATTGTCGCCAGACAGGGCCATGTGATCTGGTGCCCTCAAACAGATTATTGCTGTCCCTTGAAACTCTGTTTTCTAAGTCTGACATCAAAGCGACCAATGTAGCTTTTACAACACCAAGCTAATTCTTCACACTATCGTTGACAAGACAAGGACTTAATAAATCCAAAGGGTAAGAAAGTAAAACCACCCAGAGAGCAGGGTTAGAAGGCTGACTTGGAGTGTTCCAATCAAGTTGACAGATGACAAGGGTGGGGTGGGGGCTGTAGTATTATTCCCGTTTCCCCCACTAGAAAATGACAATATATTTCAGGTACATTTAGGGCAGATGTTCACAAGGAACTAGGAGGGACCTTCCCATTAAATAGCACTGGAAAGAAATCAGGTTTTGTTAGCAGACACAGTTGGCATTCAAGTGTTTAAGTCTAATAAATGGAAATACTTTAAAAAGAAAAAAAAAACTGGAAGATATGTTCCTGTCATTAAGAAACAGTTACTATTGCTTCAAATAAGAACTATAAGGAATAAACATAATAATAAATACAAGGACATTATCTAAATTACTAAAACAAACTTCAGTTAGACACTACTAAATATAGGGCGTTTACTGTCTTATAAATTACTTGATAAGGTTTCATAAACCTTCCTCATCTGAATCATCAACTGGAGGTGAGAATATTGAGGTATGAAGACTCTGATACCTTTGTTCCTTTTAAAACCAGAAACTTGGGGCTGGCCCTTAGGATTTGTTTGGGATGCCCACATCCCACAATGCAGACCTGAGTTTGCGTCCTGGCTTTGCTTTGGAGTCCTGCCTCTCAAGTATATAAAAATAAAAGAACCAGAGACTATTAAGAAGATTCCAGATCTAAACTTGGAAGATATGAAAAAAGTTCTGGAAACATACAGCAGAAAAAGAAAACATTCCCACAATCAGTCTTCTTTCCTTTTTTCCTTAAAGCTTTAATTATTTATTGGAAAAATTGAGCAACAAAGAGAGAGAGATAAAGACAGATAAGTTGATAGAGGTATATTTTACCTGCTGGTTCACTCTTCAAACACTCGCAACAGCCAGGACCAGGCCAGGCTACAGCCAGGAGCCCTGAATTCCATCGAGGTCTCCCACGTGGGTGGCAGGGAACCTAGAACTTAGGCCATCATCTGCTGCCTCCTGGGGTGCGTAGTAGCAAGAAGCTGGATCAGCAGGGACTTGAACGAGACACTCTAGACATGGGATGCTGGCACCCAAAGTGGCCACTTAACTGTTGGGCCACAATGTCCACTCCATGTTCCTGTTTTCTAATGCCGGGGTTTGGCTGGCTGATCACCTTTTCTTTTCTGCCAAAACCGTGAAAGCACAGGCACTACGTCCTGTCATACAGCTGGACTTTCGTGAGCTCAGCCACAGAACCTGGCCTTCTGACTGGCCAAGAACTAAAAAAATGCCAAGGAATAATGGTGCTGAGGTCAGGAAGCTTTTTTGATTTTTATCCAGCCATTCACTTGTCATCCACCATGAGACATTGTTGGTGTCAGTGCTTAGCAACACAAAGATGAAAAGCCAATTGGTTTGGCTCTCAGGATCTCACAATGAAGTGGAAGAGAGATACACAGGAAGAAGCTGCTGTAATAAAACAAAGAACTCTGAGGGCACCTCAAAAACTTCATGGAAAATGGAATTAAAAAACACGTATATTCTGGTGCAAAAAATTCTTGAAATTCATGCATAGAAGAGTCTATGAAGAGTTTGTGGAAACTGTATGTTATTAAAAAAAACTATGTATGGATTTCAAAATTTTTTGTATCAATTAACAACTTTGAAGTGACATTTCCATTTTGGGGTGCAATTATCCTAAGACATTTTTTAGCCAAAGGTCTGTGAACTTGTGGATCTTTAGTGGTATCAAGCTAGAAGGTGTGTCTGCCTAACTGATGATGTTCAGCTGGCATTGGGGTGTAGTGCGTAAAGCTGCTGCCTACTATGCATGCATCTTAAATGGGTGCTGGTTCGAGCCCTGGCTGCTCCACTTCGATCCAGCTCCCTGCTAATGTGCCTGGGAAAGTAGTCGGAGACGGCTCAAGGGCTTGGGCTTCTGCACTGATGTTAGAGATACGGATGAAGCTCCTGGTTCCTGGCTTCAGCCTGGCCCACCTCCAGCCATTGTGGCCAACTGTGGACTAAACCAGTGGATGGAAAATCTCTCTCTCTCTCTCTTTCTCTAATTCTAGCTTTCAAATAAAATAAAATAAATCTTAAAAAAAATTTTAAAAAGTAAGTTTGGTGCTACCAAAACACACTGGCATGGACTTATTAATGTGTAGTGGTTAAATATGGGATTTTACTGACTTAGTACATCACTTTCCTTTTGTTTTTAAGGGACTTTTGAAGAGGTTATGTAGATTCTCAATATGATCACAAAGAGTTCTGAGTGGTGTTAGAACTTAACATTATTTATCAAATAAGCTTCACTGATTGGATTTAAACTATATACACACAACACCATATCATCTACACACTAACTATGAATGACAGACACTGAAGCATTACCAAGTTATTCTTGGTTCTGCAACATCTTTTTGAGCAATGCTGAAAATTGATTTTTATGCATTTTAAGGTGGGAAAACTCAAGGGACAGCGATCTACTGCAGAGTTAAAGCAGATTACAATGGGAATTCTGCTTTTCTGGCCTCTAAGCCTATGAGTTCTCCTACCAGCTATAATCATTCAAAGAAGGGTTTGACAAGGTGAGACAAGGAGTCCCCTAAAAAAAATTTATTGGAGCATGTGCTGTGGCATAATGGGTTAAGCCACTGCCTGTGACACTGTCATCCCATATAAGCACTGATTCAACTACCAACTGATCTACTTCCAATCCAGCTCTCTGCTACTGTGCCTGAGAAAGCAGCAGATGATAGTCCATGGGAGACCAGATGGAGTTCCAGGCTCCTGGTTTTGGCCTGGCTCAGCCCCAGTCCTTGCAGCCATTTGGAGACAGATGAAGATCGATCTCTCTCTGCCTCTCCCTTTCTAAGTGTGCCTTCCAAATAAATAAACCTTTAAGAAATAGAGACACTGAGTGACTTTCCCCTTGTGCTGGTTCACTCTCCAAAAGCATGCATCACCCGGACTAGGTTGGATTGGACAAAGCTTGGGCCTGGGAACTCAATCCAGATCTCTGACATGGGTGGCAGCTGGAGTCAGGAGCTAGAGGCAGATATTGAACCCAGGCACTCTGATAAGGGATCAGGGTATCTTAACCAATAGGCTAAAAGCCAGCCCCAGAAGTCTTTTAAAAGGGCATGGTGGCTCTTTCTCCATCACCATTGAATCAGATTCAGACATGCATGCAATTTCTTGGCATACTATCATGCTGATTATTTTGTTGAAGGTCAAGTAGGTTTAAGTTCATTGTTTTACAGATAATCTTTTGAACTTAGATCTGAAACACTATAAAAATGTTTATTAAATCAGGCCTTTCTATGGTATGTTTTGGGGGTCAGTTTTTAAGTATAAAATGATTGGCTTAGATATATAAAGATTCCATCATTTCTTAATGGAACACAATTTAGGGAACTAAGATGACTCTGGAAGTTATTATTGTTATAATAATTATTATTAGTTTATTTAATCTAAGAGGACATATTGCTCTATGTCATTGGAGGGAGAGGAGAATAAATGAGTTGGGATTGTTCTTATACAGTAAGTGAGAATTCATGGGGTTACCATTACATATATTTAAAATGAAAACTATTAATAACATAGAAGGAAACTCTTGTGGACTTTCAAAATAATTATACTCATCTCACAAACCACTTAAAAGTTGCGAATGGACAACCAGCCTGCATTAGTAGTAAGTGCAAAGGCTGAGCAGATGTGAACTATCCTATTCATTTGCAGCGATTAGACAAGGAAATGGAATACTGAAGGGCTGAAGAGTGTGACCTCTGGAGTCTCTCAGCCCTGGCTGCAATGTCTGGATGCGTCACTTACCAGGTAAGCTAGACGTCTGCTAGCCTCCATTTCTCCCCTCTTATGACAGTCAGAGTACCGCCCTCATAGTCTTTCGTCAGGTTAAATGAAATATACTTAAAAGTACTCACTCTCCTACCTCGTATATAGTAAACACTCAATAAAATGTTAGCAATGGTTATTAGCTGTTCATTCCATACCTACTTATAATAAAGATTTATGCTATTCTGTAATCAAAAGGAATCTGCCCAAATTAATATGGTATCTGTTAAATGGTATTTATAATCAGAATCATTATTGTGCTATATTATAATTAGGTACAAATGGTAAACTGTTGGTATAATTTATTATAATTAGTACACACTCAAACTAATTTTTTAACAGTTTTTCCCTTCTTTGTTCTTCATCTAACATATGATCAATATTATTACCAACTGCTCCCTTTACTTACTCGTTGTGACTTTGATCACAGCATCTACCTTTTTTTAACGTTTCCTTTTCCTCTCTGTGAGATGGTAATAAGACTCCTTTCATTGTTAAGATTAAACAGTAAAATACACTAAAGTAAGAAAAGTAAATATAATATATATAAAGATGAAGTAAAAACGTAAAGGTAACATACAGTGACATAGCTGAGTGTCTGACACATAAGGAGTCAATAAATGACAGCTGTCAGTGGGTGGTAGCATTCCAGTTTGTCATGACAAACAATGTAGTACTCTTCCCCTAGGGAACCTAATGGCTTTATTCTAAGTCTAGGAACCAGCTTTGAGGGGAATGAAGGTGGGCAAAACTTTAGAGCCAAGGCTTTCAATTATCATTGCACACTGGCATTAAACTGCACGATAGCTGGGTCCTGCCCTAGACACAGAATTTTTTTCAGCTCCCAGGTCAGGGTCTATTGGGCATGTGCAGTAGAAAACCTCCATTACAGGGCTGGCTGTGCTCAGGTAAACCCTGTTCTTGATGACAGGTATGGTCGGGAGAAGTCTTAGTAAGTCTTGGTTGCTTTGGGAAGAGAAGCAACACAGAGGTCTCTTTCTTTTTATTTATTAGAAAGGCAAAGTTATGTACTTAAACACACACACACACACACACACACACACACACAGATGTTCCATTTGCTAGTTCACTCCTTGCCCCTGAGAAGTCTCTTTTCACTGCTCCCCAGGCACTGGGAGAGGAGGCAAGTTAGGTATGCTTTTCGGGTTGGTCTTAAGGACAGTTTTGTGTCTGTGTGACTATAGAAACAGGAAAAGTATCCCTCCTGCAAATACAGCTTGCTAACGTCTGGCATTCCTGAAACACACACAAAGCAAGTTAAAGCTAACAATACAAATAATCTTGGAAAAAGTAATATAATCGCATCAGAAATGAACTCTTCACTTCTGAAAAGTGCAAACAGCTATTCACCAAGATGGTGCTAAAGGCAAAGGAGGAAGCTCCTGCCCTTCTCAAAGCCGAAGCCAAACCAAAGGCTTTGAAGGCCAGGAAGGCAATGCTCAAAGGTGTTCATAGCCAGAAAAAAAAATCCACATGTCACCCACGTTCTGGCAGCCCTAGACATTCTGCCTCCAAGAGCAGCACAAATATCCTCAGAAGAGCAGCCCCAGGAGAAACAAGCTTGACCATTATGCCATCATCAAGTTGCCCCTCACCGGAGTCTGCATGAAGACAGAAGACATCAACACACCCATGCCCATTGTGGATATCTAGGCCAACAAGCACCAGATCAAGCAGGCTATAAAGAAACTCCGACACTGATGTGCTCAGAGTCAAATACCCTGATCAGACCTGATGGAGAGAAGAAGGCACATATGTTTGACTGGCTCCTGACTATGATGCTTTGGATGGTGCCATCAAAATGGGGATCATCTAAACTGAGTCTAGCTGGCTAATTCTAAATGCATATTTCTCCACCATAAAAAAAGAAAGAAAAGTAAAATAGAAGGTTCCCTTTATTTTAGGGGTTGGGAAGGAGGCAGGTAGGAGGAGTGCTCTAGATACCTAAGGGATACCCAAAGAATACCCCACCAACCAAAATGGGAAAAAGAGCACACACGAAGCAGGCGAAGCAAAGAGTAATAACGGGCAGCTTACAGCTCGGCGGTAGGAGGGAAGAAAGGGGCGCATCTCTACGGAAGCACTCAAGGTTACGGCGGAACAGCTAACTGCAAACTTCTAGCAAGTGCATCTCCTTTAAAAGCATGCTGCTATTACACCATGAGTCCCTGAACATGCAAACATTAAGGTCTTCTGAGGGGGAAAAAAGCAACATGTTGATAGAAAAATCAAGTCTCTAAGGTTCAACAAAAGGGGCAAAGTAAAAACAGTATTTCAGCACCTGAAGATAACTTTACTTCTGCTGGGTGGTGGCTGTTTCACTACATGAAAGTGCCAAGCCGTGCCAGCTGTGAGATAACTTAGAAAATTTTCCCCTTAGTAAATACCTCAGTTATGGTGCCCTAAGTTTGTCAGTCATCCTAGATACATACTGATGGATAAATATTCCAGGGAAACAGAACACTGATATAATACAGCTGTTTTAACAATAAATTTAGGTAGCATTTCAGGACTCATTCTGAGGGGACCATTTTATCTAATATCCTTCTGTTTAAGGGGTGACCATTTTAAAAAAAGATTTTATTTATTTGAAAAGCAGATTTACAGAGATGGAGGGGGGGAGAAATTGATTGATCAATCTATCTTCCACCCACTGGTTCACTTTCTCAAATTGACTTAATGTCTAGGGCTGGGTCAGGTCGAAGTCAGGAACCAGGAGCTTCTTCCAGGTCTCCTATACACCTGGACCATCCTCCATTGCTTCCCCAGGCAATTAGAAGGGGGCTGGATGGGAAGTGCAGCAGCTGGGACTCCAGTTAGTGCCCATATGGGATGGTGTTGTCAAAGGCAGTAGTCTTAACCACAGCACCAGCCCCTTGAGAAAGGTTTCTGAATGAATGAACTTAACAATGAGTCCACGAAAGGAGAATTTGGTTACTAGGGAACAGCAGGTACACTGGGAGACTAAACACGGGATCCTGATGTCCGCAGTTTGCTTAAAGGAAAAGGGAGGAAGACAGAGAAGGACAGAAGCTTAAAAACATACTGGGATGAGGATGACGGTTAGCTTTTGTTTGTTTTCAAGTTTCTTCCTGATTTCATTTCCACGCTTTTGGATACTTAATAAACCAGATAGCTGACGGGAAGGTCCCACCTGGTTGCTGCATACTCTAGCCATCCGAGCACCTGGGTTCCAAGCTACACAGCAGAGAAATTCCAGAGAGCGCCTTCCACGGATTCGCCCCTGTGGGTCTACCCACAATGCAAGTGCTCGACAAGCTCATGAGGCTCACGGCTGCTGCAATGGATAAGCAGGTCTTGAAGCAGAAAGACCTGTAAGATTTGTCTTGGAATCCTGTTGAGATGACTACCTGGCACTATGGAGGCAGCAAGTAAAAACGTGGAAGGAGAGCTTCGGGAAGAACCGAAAGGGAGAAGCACCTTTCCAATCTCGGACTGGATGTGGAGGGAGAAGAGGGTCTACTGGATAATTTCTGGCTTGGCTATCAGGACAGGCAGAGCATACCACTGACTGGGAGAGGGACAACAAAAGAAATAGCTGGTGGGGAAAGAGGGATATGGAAACTTCAGTTTGGGGCTTGACTGTGAGAGGTGTTCATGGCACATTTGAGAGGCTATACCCAGGAGACTGTCAGGTATGTGATCCTGAAAGTCAGGCTGGAAGAAGACTGGATTGGTGGAGTCAGGTCTGGAGTTCTAGGTGTGTACAGTACAGATGAGATCATCCATGGAGAATGTCCGCCTCCTGAACTACAAAGGTAACACACTGCTTCTTAGGAAAGTGACTGTAAGTATTTCCATGCACTTCCTGCCAGCTTTTTTCTAAACTGATGTGCAAGAATGCATGCATGTGTTATTATAGGAGAGTATACTGACTGTACAGATCTGAAACTCATTTTTCTTACTCAATCCACACTACAATACTTCCCTGTATGTTACACATGTTCTGTAAAAGTTAGCTGCAGGGGACGGCACTATGGCATAGCTTGCAGTGCCAGCATCCTATATGGATGCCAGTTCAAGTCTTGGCCACTCCACTTCTGATCTAGCTCTCTGCTGTGGCCTGGGAAAGCAGTGGAAGATGGCCCAAGTGCTTGGGCCCCTGCACCTGCGTGGGAGACCCGGAAGACCCTCCTGGCTCCTAATCGGCTCAGCTCCAGCTGCTGTGGCCAATTGAGAAGTGAACCAGTGGATTGAAGACCTCTATCTCTCTCTACCTGCCTCTCATTCTCTCTCTGTGTAATTCTGACTTTCAAAGAAATAAATAAATCTTTAAAAAAAAAAAAAAGAGAGAGTACTTGGGTTGAGAGAGTACTTGGGTTTGAGTCTTGGCTTTGCTCCCAATTCCAGCTTCCTGCTAATGCGCACCCTGTCTCCCGTAGCTAGGTCCCTGCTACCCAGAAGGGAGATTTGGAATGAGTTCTTGGATCTTGGTACCAGCCCCAGCTGGTGTGGGCATTTGGGGAACAAGCCATCAGGTAGGAGATCTCTGTCTTCAAGTAAATTTCAAAAATAAAGGCGCTGGCATTGTGGCGTAGCACGTAACGTCACCACCTGAGACACCAGCATCCCATATGGGTGCCGGTTTCAGACCCAGCTGCTCCACTTTTATCCAGCTCCCTGCTAAAGGAAAGCAGAGGAAGATGGCCCAAGTCCTTGTGGGAGATCCAGGATGCTCTTGCCTCCTAGCTTCAGCCTGGCCCAGCCCCACCCATGGCAGCCATTTGGGGAATGAACCAATGGATAGAAGGTCTCTCTCTCTCTGTCAATGTCTCTTCCTCTTTCTAACTCTGACTTTCAAATAAATAAAAAATGTTAAAAATAAATAAAAATTTAAATAAAGATCAACAGAAAAATGAAGAGCATACATACAGGTCTCTTAACCTCAGATGTCAAGAAGTGAGGGCAGGGATTAAGCTAACTCAAGGGGAATATAAGATTAAGGGAAAACTTGCTGTTTCGTTAAGTTTTAAAACAGTTGAGGCTTGGTGTCTCTGGAATGACTGTGTCTGTCTCATCCCATTGCAAAGATCACCTCACACTTTACCTCCTCCACGAAATCTTTTCCCACTAATGTGAGTTCTACCCGATTTCCTCCTATAAATTATTAAAAATTTCCTGCTTTAGTTAGTGAATCTCAAGTGGGGCATTCAGAGACATTACTTAGTTACAGGAAAGCCTCCCAACACAGAACTGCTCAGCTGAAAACATTAATAGCTATGAGGCTGAGAAAACCTCTAGTGCTTGTAATGCAAAGCAGCCCTCTCCCACCTGGACCCAGGTTAATGCAGCAGCCCAAGTCACCTTTGCAATAGTCAGATCATGCCAAACCTCTTCCACTTCCTAGGTAACAATTCTCCTGAATTTATGTGTCTCTGTCCTACCTTAAGCTTTTACTATAAAATTTTGCAAACAGGGCTGGTGTTGTGGCACAGAGGGTTAAGCCATTGCTTGTACAGGAGTGCCAGTTCCAGTCCTGACTGCTCCACTTCTGATCCACCTCCCTACTAATGCACCTAGGAAGGCAGGATGACGACTCAAGTACATAGGCCCTTGCCTCCCAATTTGAGAGACCAGAATGGATCTCTGGGCTCCGGCTTTGGTCTGGTCTAGACCTCACTGTTGCAGTTATTTGCAGAGCGAAGCAGTGGATGGAAAGTATCTCTCTTTCTCCTTTTTCTCTCTCTGTTGTCCTGCCTTTCAAATAAATAAATAAATCTTTAAAAAATTGTGTAAACATAACCAAGATAGATATTGTTTTAATGTTGCTTATAAAATTTGTATACATAATTTTATATGTTTTTCTATCTATAACTTGCTTGCTTAGGAGACTATACTAAACAACACTGAGATATTCATCTGTACGTATATGTGGGGGTGTAGTACCTGGGGGTTTCTCGCTAGGGCATATACCTAGAAGTAGAATTGCTGGGTCTTAGGTTTGCACATTTTTAACTTTACTAGATATTGCCAAATTTCTTATACCATTTTACTCCCATCAGCACTTATGTCCTCATCTAGTATTTCCTAAAGTTTATTAAACAAAACAAAAACTCGAGCCAGCATTTAGACATCAGAAATGTTCATAGGACTATCCATATTTTTTGCTCTGACTGAAAAATCAGAATGTTTAGCAAATCCGTGATGCCATGTTCTATATGAAAACAATGTATGCTTCTGGCCATGGCCCCAGCTACTCCTCTTTTACTTATGCTTGGCCTGCTAGTTCAGCTTTCTTTCCCACTTTCTAGAGGCATTTCAGTTTGTGTCCTCAAAATAGCTGGCTAGGATACGCTATTAAAATGTTGAACCACTCCAGCGGGCAGCTTCAGCGCGGCATGGGGTCCGTGACTTCCGAGGTCTGGGAGCTGGTAACACCCGTGGGTGATGACCCATATGCAGGTCCTGTCTGTCCCCTTCACCAGAATCTAGTCTCCCCCTTACCAGTTACCCTCCTTATTTGCAATCCCACCAGTACTATTAATTCCAGTTTATGGCTGCTCTCTGTCCTCCCTTCCTTCTTTTAGGGCTTATATTCTTAGTCCCCTCTTGCCTCTTCCATATTCTTAAGGCCTTTTACAGACATTTCCAGGCAAGCAGACTTTTGGACGCCAGAGCCACGTGGTTGCTTCTGCAGCGGGCTGCCGTGCAAGGCACTTTTCCACATGGCTCACTGAGCTTGGTGGTGCTGGGCTTACTGTGTCAATGAGCAGGCTCAGTCAGGGTCACACTGAAACTTCTTTTCTGTCCCTCATAGTGGCTAAGCACATAATAGCTATGCAATAAATACTCTCTAAGTTTGTTCAGGTTACAGTACAGGCTTGAATTTCTAAAACTTACTGATTAATCAAAGATAAAGAAGACCGAACAGTTGCCAAAGTTCTATTTAGGTATTTCCCAAACTATGCCTCACAATCACAAACTGGTTTAAAGCAAAATGAGACTACTGTGGGGTATTTTTGAGGCTTAAATGTGCTAATACATATTGAAAGTAAAAGGAGATGGTGATACAGAGCAAAGCATTTTCTACACTTCTTAGTCAGGAAATCTACTCCCCCTGCGAATACTAGTGGCATCAGAATTACAAAGAACACAGATTGGGAATGTTGCTCATTTTCAGCTCTTCAGCTTTTCTCCCCCTACGCTAGTCTATAAAGTCCATTTTGTTTCTAACAATGGAGTTCACTCCCCAGGAAATCCTAGGTATTATTTTTAAGAAAAGTTATTAAAGTAATTCTTCCAACGGGGAGTGGGAGAGGGATTCTGTTTTATTTTTTCAATTCAGAAATTTCAACAATAAAACCTTTAAGAATGATTTTAGGTATCTGTACTTGTTGAGAAATAACAAATAGGTTGATCGAAGCCCACAAAACCAAACTTACACATCTCTGAATGGACTCTAACTCCAAGTATAAGCAGATCAAAATGAACATCTCAGCCATCATAACCAAAATAAAAGGCAACTCTGCTGCTGAGCTCCCAAACAAGACAGCTGAGAGATTTTATACAGCCAAGGACAGCCTTTTCTCCCAGAGCCCAGTTATACCTGCTACGTGGGATCAAGTTATGAGCAACGGGACTGCCTAATGCAGCCGGGTTCCTGACAGAGAGTTAAAACCATTTCATGGGGGTTGGCGCTGTGGCATAGTGGGTACCAGTTCAAGTCCCAGCTGCTCCACTTCTGATCCAGCTCTCTGCTATGGCTTGGGACAGCAGTAGAAGATGGCCCAAGTGCTTGGGCCCCTGCACCCATGTGGGAGACCCAGAAGAAGCTCCTGGCTCCTGGCTTGGAATCAACACAGCTCCAGCTGTTGCGGCCATTTGGGGAGTGAACAAGCGAGTGGATGGAAGGTGTCTCTCTCCCTCCCTCTCTCTCTCTCTCTCTCTCTCTGCCTCTCCTTCTGTGTAACTCTGACTTTCAAATATAAATCTTTTTTTTTTTTTTAAATACACTTCATGTAAAAATTGTGCTGTAGGACAACTGGTTGTATCAGACTGTCTTCTTGAGAGCAGAGACTATGTATCTTAATCCTGCGCTGGATCTCAGGGGGCCACCATATGTCACACAGAAGGCACAGAGTTAATGAAGTTACTAGAATTCACTGCCAAAGAAAAGGGGGAAAAAACTGATAGTGTTTGTGGACTCAAAAGGCTTCCAAAGCCTAGGCAGCTCACGTCAAGAGCCTCGGGTGATCAATGACGTCATGTGATACGTCATACGTAAGAGTGTTAATTGTTAAATTAACAACAGGAGTCACTGTGCACTAACCTTCCATGCAGGACCTCTGCCCATAGAGTTGCATTAGGAGCATTAGCAATAAAACTTGTTTTCAAATATCTACTCCATTTTAGTGTATTTAAATGGAGGATACATTTGTGTCTCATTAAGTTTTAGTTGGACCAAAGTGTCCAACTCCATTGCTTGTTTTCTTAGGTGCTTCTTCAATTAATGACAAAGCTTGTTCCTAAAGACTGACTTTCTTTTAATGTATTAAGTGGAGGATATTCTTATGTCTCATAAGCTACAGTTATGTCTAAGTGCTCACAAAAGATGTTTCATTCTTTGGTCCTTCTTTGAAGTTAATTAAGTTTCTCAAAAAAAAAAATGAAATTAACTTCGAGATGCAATGGCTTTGAACTTTGAACAGCCCTTGGTTCAACTGTTGAGAAAGTTTTTTAAAATTTTTCTTTAATTTTTCTTCTTTTTTCATACAAATTGATGAACTCTTTACTTACTATAGACTTAAACTTCTTTGCATAAAATTAATTGAAAATAGATCTTAGTATAAAATAAGACTGGGAATAAGAAAGGAGGAAGACGAGGGGTGGGAGTGTGGGTAGGTACAGGAGAATCACTATATTCCTAAAGTTGTACTTAAGAAATGCATGGAGTTTGTATTTCTTTATTCCTTAAATAAAAGGTTTGTCTGGAAAAAAAAAAGAGCAAGCTCAGAAATGTTCTCACTGTTACAAACTACGAAAGTTCTTTCATAGCCTTTTTTGGGACTAGGCTCAAGTAGCTGTGATCAAGTGCTGTTAGCTGAGCTGGTAATACTCTTATAACCTTCACCTAGGCCAGTCTGTCCTCTTAAGAAGAATAGCTCATTTAAGCCCTGTACTACAGGGGTTCTATACTGGCACTTTCACGATTTAAGGATGATAGCTATTCTGTGATTTACTGTGGTCTACTGACCAATGAATAAGACAATACCACCAAATGTGACAGGCTGAACTAACAGATTTGACTTTTGATGCTTGCCATATTTACCAGTAGTACAAATCAGGCTGAGAAACACCTTCCATAAATCAGATATCTAACACTAACAAATTACGTGCCCATTACAGATGACCTTTGGAGTTGCTCAAGGTACAGTCACAATCACGCATTTAAAAAAAAAAGCCGTCTTTCACTGTAATGTGTGAATGTATGAAATTAAATGAGGCTTGCAATGTAATCAGTGTGGTTGGCTGCTTTAATATATTCCATTTCAATTTCAAATCACCACAAGCCAAGAGTGACGAATCTAATTTGATCAGTTGTTCACAAAAACACAGAAAAGCAAATGGATCTAGCAACACAGCCAGGCTTTTTAAAGGAATTAATATTAATATTTTCTACCACCACTAGAAGTCCATAATGTATTTTTAAAAATAGTAATTAAAAAGAAACCCAAACACAATTCTTTCCTAATTAAAAAATTCAATTCTGGGGCCAGCACTGTGGCATAGCGGGTGAAGCTGCCACCTACAGTGCTGGCATCCCATATGGGCGCTGCTTTGAGTCCCTGCTGCTTGACTTCCAATCCAGCTCCCTGATAATTCACCTGGGAAAGCAGCGGATGATGGCCCAGGTGCTTGGGCCCCTGTACCCACATCGGAAATCTGCAGGAAGCTCCTGGCTCCAGTTTGGTCCAGCCTTGGTCGTTATGGCCATTTAGGGAGTGAACCAACAGATGGAAGATCTCTCTCCCTCTCTGCCTTTCCCTCTCTGTAACTCTGACTTTCAAATAAGTAAATAAATCTTTACCCCCCAAAATTCAAAGGAGACATTTAGGTTAAAAAGAGAAGAACTTTTTAGAAAGCCAGAGACCTATTTCAAATATGCCAAAAGAAAATGAAAACATCTTACATGGCATGTGGAAACAGTGTGACGGGCTCTTCAGTACCAACTCTTAAGTATCTATCAAGAATCTCTATAGGAACAGAGCTCTTGAACTGCATCCCTAGTATAAGTTGGGGCAGCACAATTTAAAAATTTAGTCACTGTCATACTCTACATGTCTTTAAGGGCCTTAACAACCATATGGCAGAACATGTAACAAACAACATGTGTTATACCCATTACCTTTTTTAAAAAAGATTTTATTTATTTATATGAGAAATAGAGTTACAGACAGAGAGAGGGAGAGACAGAGAAAAAGGTCCTCTATCTGTTGGTTCACTCTCCAGGTGGCCACAACAGCTGGAGCTGCGCTGATCCGAAGCCAGGAGCCTCTTCCCAGTCTCCCAAGTGGGTGCAGGGGCCCAAGGACTTAGGCCATCCTCCACTGCTTTCCCAGGCCATAGCAGAGAGCTGGATGGGAAGAGGAGCAGCCGGGACTAGAACCGATGCCCACGTGGGATGCAGGCACCGCAGGTGGAGGATTAACCTACTGCGTCACAGCGCTGGCTCTCCCCTCTCCCCATTACCTTTTTAAAGTCGGGGTGATTTTCAGAAACTCACTGAGACACAATGTATAAGGCTTTAGCATTTTCCACTAAGTTTCTGTGCATTGTTTCCAGGGGCAGTTTCACAAGTGGGACATTCGGTAGGGGGGCCTTCCAAAAGGATCCCACGTGGAAATATACACAATCTGAGCTCACTGAACAGTAGCCAGAATGATCTCTTATAAGGACTAAATTAGATCACACCATTATCCTGTTAAAAATCCCCAAAGAACTTCCTGCTGTACCAAGGATGATACACCTCTGACTGAAGCTCTCCTCAGGAGATCCAGCCCCTGTGTATCTCTGCAGCTTCCTTGCCTAAAAAAGAGAAGTCCACCCACCCCCCCGCCCAGCCCCGCCAGCTATCCTCCAGCCACATCTGACTCCCGGATGTCACAAAATACTCTGGTCTCACTCAGTGTGGAATGTTGTACCTCCAGAATTTCCTAGGCTGGCTTCCTCTTGCCATTAAGGTACTTGCTCAAACACCATCTACCTGCTTCCATCAACACCACCCCCATTTTACTGTCTATGGAGAAGCTGTTACTGTCTGAAATGATTTTGTTCCTTTCTCTTCTGTAGAATGTGCTAGAGGAAGATCCTTCAGCTATGCCTGGTGCATGGTAGGTTATCAATCAATAGTTGCAAAACACATACTTGTAAAAATGCTTAAAGATTTCCTTTCAAACAGCTAGGAAGTATGCCAAAGAGGAAGGGGCTGACCTTGACTTTTGATTTTGGGTCTGTACTATATTTTAGAAAATAATAAGTCAACTTGCTTCATATCTATAAAACAGGGATAACAGCACTGATTTAGCAGATTATTGTGAAGATTAGCTTTTCACACATGTAAAGAGTCAAACAGTTCAATAACAAGGGATTTCAAATTTCTATTTTAATTTACCTGTTATTACCAACTACTAACAAATACTCTTTAAGCATAAATGACAATTTAATAACAAAAATATTGTTGAGTTTGAACAAATCACATTTAAATTAGAAGATACAAATGGACAGAAATATGGTACAATTTCAAGAGTTTCAAACCAAGTGACGGTTGGTGGCTCTATCACTTGTGATCCTAAAACCTAACATATGTATTCCATTTCATTTTTGAGACAAAGATCCAAAGACAATAAGCCATTAAAAAACTGCAGGGTTGATTAATTTACATTCAGTTGAACAAAAACTGACTGTAACAAAGGATACTTATTTTATTCTCCAGAGATGCTTTAGCCAAATCATGTCATAACAAAGACATCACATAGCATGGCTTCTATCAATGTTGAACAAAAAACTAGCTTTTATTCCCTTCTGCTTTCTTCATTCAAGAAGTAAGGAACTATGGGCAGTAAATGTATTCAATGACACTATCCTTTTAGGATAATGAAAATCTCAAAACAGGTCAAACACTTGAAGGGGTCTAAGTACTGATTGCATCACGGAGGTACTATGCAACCAGCCTTCTCTGTGTTACTAATTCTGAAGCTAAAGAGATTTGGGGAATTATTTGAGAAGGATAGGGCACTAGAAAATCGTTGCTAACTGAGAAACACAAAAGGGTGGTCACAAAGAGAAGGTTGTTGGAGTAAAAGTACTAATTTAGGAAAACTAAGAGGAAACTGAAAACAGAGAAAGCAGATTGTATAAGCTGTGCTGATCTACACCTGTAATATTAGAATGAGTGACATGAAGGTTGCCACATTTTGCAGGTTGAAAATGGCTAAATATCAGCTATTTTATATGGCTCAAACAAACAAGTTTACCAAAGCACTTCAGGACTCTCTGTGACCACATAATTAATGCTATTCTAAAACTCTGAATGACTTCTAGATAAGAACTTCACACAGCAGTGTTCAAAATGGTAGACTCCATAGCGAGCAATAAACTCTCCTATTTTTATAGAACCAAACTCCCGAATTTCTTTGGAGGGCTATTAAGGTTTTAGCAGGCTTGTTCAGTTTCTAGAGTAAGATGGCTACTAAAAATTTTAAGGCAGGGGCTTAGAAATATTTAAATATTTCTAAGTCCGAATAAGGAGGGAATCATGGGGGAAAAGAAAAAGATGAAACTACTCCATAATAACTAACACTTTAAAGATGTTCTAGAAGACCATTATGGAGACATAGGAAAATATTTTAAAATAACAGAAAGTGAGGTTATTACAGTACATAAATAAACCTGTCACTGCAGTGACAATGTATTGGTGAAGTAGATTCAGAAAGATGAAAAGGGGAAAAAAATTCAGGTAAACACTCCAGTATTTAAAAACAAATGGTGCGATTGGATAGCTAATGTGATAATTTGAAATACAGCATGTGGTATTCTAAAAAGGAGCGCTGCAGAGTTGCCTGTGTGCTAGAAGGTGATTGGTTAAGCGTGTACCAGTACTATCCCTGATAATATCCACCTCTGCAGTTATGAGGAGGCGTTTAAAGAAAGCAAATACAGTGACCAACTGTTATCAAACAAAAATCTAAGCTTACTTTAACTACTAGAATTTTTTTTCTGTTAATTAATCATAATCAAGGTAAGGTAACAAGGAAGGGGACAGCTAAAGTGCAGAGAGAGGTGAGGGTGAGGGGTGGGGGAGATCCTGTGGGGGGAGATGAAGGGTTTAATTAACCACAGGGCAAAGCAGTGTACATTTGCATTTCAATGCTGCTCCTGGTCATACACTGACCAAATGGAGATGAAGCTCACCAGTATTAAGATGAGTCCCTTCCTCTATGCTTTAACATCTTTGAAATCAGGATGGGTGTTAAGTCAATGCCATTTTAGATTTAATGATAAATACTAGTTGGTAGAAGTTAGCTAGTAGACACTTCTAGAAGTCACTCTGCAAACCAGCTAATCATGGGAGAATGTTAAGTCTTCCACATGATTTTGTAATAGCCACCAGTACCTTAGACCACAAAAAAGGCTGAGGAAGAAGATCATCTTGGTCATCGTGTTTCTGATGTCTAAACACTTCTAATTACACTGCTCATCTGAAATAGTAATCGGGAGATTCTATATAGAAGAACCTACCACTGGAACCCTCAACTTTGTTACAAAGAATGTGACTGTGTTTGATGAAGGTCTTTTGGGAAGGAAATCTACACAGATACATAAAATATTCAAAGTATCTTGAACTCTTGATGGAATAGATAACATACTTAGAACACATAACGGAATGACAGTTGCCAGTTGGATAAGTGACTAGACAAATCCTACTGAACACATAGAGGAAGTTTGGATAAAATAAAAGAGTGGAAGCTGGGTGTGGCTCATTACTTGTGACAATTATACTGAAATGCGAATAGGGGAAGCTGTGTACAGTTTATTATCGACTGTGATAAATATACCACACTAATACAAGATGTGAATAATAGTGAAAGCTGGGTATAAGGTATATGGGAACTCTGTGTACTACTTCACAATTTTTGTTTTGTAAATTTAAATACAACCTGAAATAAAATGTTATTTGAAAACAAAATAGAAATGAGACTACTAAATACAGAAACCACGCAATGGAGGAGGAAAAGGACTCTCTAAAGTTCTGTTCTGCTTAATAAGGGAACCACTAGTCACACGTATTTCAATTTAAATTGAAAAAGCTGCACAGTGCTCCTCTTTGGTGAACAGTCTAAACATGAGTTAGTTATACCTCAGCTCTACCACTTGGTAGTTGCAATTCTGGACAAATTAGAGAATCTGGACAACTTAATGAGCCTAAGTAGTTGGCTTTCTCATTAGCAAAACAGATAGGTAACTGTTATCCCAGTCCCTAAGCTGCCGAAAGGATGAAGATAAAGGGCACATAACAGTGCTTTGGAAAGCTATATAATACCAGAAAAAGCTTAGCTACCAAGTTTTATATTTTTATGTGATTTGGAATATGAAGTCCAAATCATACCACAAGACTATATACTTTTTTTTTTAAAAAAAAGATGTATTTACTTATTTATTTGAGAGGTAGAGTTACAGAAAGAAGGAGAGAGAACAAAAGGTCTTCTATCCACTGGTTCACTCCCCAAATGGCTGCAACAGTTGGAACTGGACCAATCCAAAATCAGGATCCAGGAGCTTCTTCCAGATCTCCCATGTGGGGGCAGGGGCACAGGCACTTGGGCCATCCTCCACTGCTTTCCTAGGCTCATTAGCAGGGAGCTGTATTGGAAGAGGAGCAGCAGGGAGATGGACTGGCACTCACATGGCATGCTGGCGCCACAGGTGTTGGCTTTACCTGCTACACCACAGCACTGGCCCCAGCTATGCTTATCACTTGTACCTTTTTGCAGTTTCAACGCAAGTTGGATTTTTTTACTGTTTAAACTCCAAGTTTTACGGCTTCTTTCCTTTCTTTTTGGTAACAAAAGAAGAAAAAAACACGCCTTCAAATTTTTCTTAGCAAATAAACGCCTACAGTAGCCACATAAGCAATGGAAGTTAGTGAAGTGGCTGTGGTGAGGTCATGGCAAACTGGAGAATTCATGTTTTGTCTAAACTGCTTAGGTGCTACTCGGCTCCTGCCAATCATGGCCATTTAGGAATGTTGACCTAGGGTAGCCAGACTGATTCTTAAAAAAAAAAAGAACGCCAGATAGTCTTTAGGCAAATTAAAGACAATTAAGAAACCATATGTGGTCTGTGGTTGCCACTATGTGACCTCTGATTTCTAGGCTAGGACTCTGTGGCAGTTTCTTAGGGTACTCCAAATGGACAAAATTTACTTCTCAGAGCACTTCAAGATGAAAGAGAAATGAAGTTCACAATGTTACTTTATGTAAATTGCCAGTCTCTAGTACTAAAGTTATTTCTAGGGTTGCTAAAATATTAACACTTGAAAAGGAAAAAAAGTCAAGAAAAATTACATTATTCTTACAAGATTTTTGCCCAAGTTTTACTGTAATTAAAGAAAATATTTTTTCTTTTTTCATTGTCACTCCATTGGAAAATTACTGGAAACCTGGGGGAAAACTATAGTATTTTCAATAAAAGCTAAAGTCACTACTGATGAATGAGTTAAGAAATAAAAAAAAATCCAAATTTGGAAAGCTTAATGCCATAAAGCAAAGCAAATCTTTTAATTCTCACAGTAATTTAAATACCGTATACTCAAAAGCCCATTAAATGTAAAAGGTTTCTGTACTGTATATGGAAGCACACATAATTTTTTATTCCAAGGATACTTAACTATATTTTATTGTTATCATATGCCCACCCAAGGTACCAGCAGTTGAGGCCTTTTTATTCAGTTGATAATTCAAATATTATTTCTAATACAAATATATGGTTTATCATGCTTATTCATCACTAACTTGGTACACTTCATAATCACATTACAACCCCATTGTGTACTGAATACCACTTACAGTTCAAACTACTCAAGACAAGCACCGCTACTTTCAAGAGAAGATTGGCAGTAATTAAACGTCTTATTTAGTAGTTGTTGGTAACCAGTTTTTAAGGAGAAAAAAACAAAAGAAAGCAGTATAGATATGTTTAATTTGATATTTGTATTTTATTAATGAGATCTATTTTGGATATATATATACTTCAACTGGGGGGTTAAAACAAAGATGTGTTGAAGTGTTTCGGTTTCTTTGCTATGAAATCGAATGAGATGGCAATGTTTTGTAATCCATCAATGAGAATAATTGAAACATCTGTGACCTACATGGCATAAAACTAATTTAAATTATATCAGAACACTAATAATAATAAAATAACAGTATTTTGCACATATAGACCCCCTTTCAGAGGAATTTCAAAGTGCCTTTTTTAAAAAGATTTATTTATTTATTTAAAAGGCAGAGTTACAGAGAGGTAGAGAGGTAGAGAGAGAGAAGTCCTCCACCTGCTGGTTCACTCCCCAAATGGCCACAATGGCTGAAGCTGGGCCTATTCAAAGCCAGGATCCAGGAGCTTCTTCCGGGTCTCCCATGAGGGTGCAGGGACTGAAGGACTTGGGCCATCTTCTACTGCTTTCCCAGGTGCATTAGCATTAGTTAAATAAGTTTTATTATTTGAGAGTGGAAGTGAAGGATCGGAAGTGGAGCAGCCAGGACTTGAACCTGCGCCCATGTGGGACGCCGGCACCACAGGTGGAGGCTTTACCTGCTACGCCACAGCACCAGTCGCTCAAAGTACTTTTTTTTTTACAGGCAGAGTGGACAGTGAGAGAGAGAGAGACAGAGAGAAAGGTCTTCCTTTGCCATTGGTTCACCCTCCAATGGCTGCCGTGGGCAGCGTGCTGCGGCCAGCGCGCTGAGCTGATCCAATGGCAGGAGCCAGGTGCTTCTCCTTGGTCTCCCATGGGATGCAGGGCCCAAGGACTTGGGCCATCAACCACTGCACTCCCGGGCCATAGCAGAGAGCTGGCCTGGAAGAGGGGCAACCGGGACAGAATCCGGCACCCCCAACCGGGAGTAGAACCTGGTATGCCGGTGCCGCAAGGCAGAGGATTAGCCTATTGAGCTGCGGTGCCAGCCCAAAGTACTTTTTAAAGACGTTATTTTTCATTTTTTGAACAAATAAGAAAACTAAATCAAAGACTAATAATGGTTCACCATGCACAAAGTGAGTCAGTGGCAAACCAGGAATAGATTTTCTAACTTGCTCCGTCTCCTACCATTGTATCGGACAATGATTACTCTGTTAGACTATGTCTTAGAGGTTACACCCAAGACACAGCTTTCTCCAGATTTCTTGAGGGCTTACTATTTTCTTCCCCAGGCCCACCCTATTAGTAGTACTGTTTACAAACCTGCAGTGCCATCAGCTCACATGCTGATCCACTGAGGGTCACCTGGGGAGGGAAGAGACACCCAGCCTGCGCGCCTCTCAGCAGTTCCCCACCTCCCAGAGCTGGCCTCCAGACGTTTCAAGAGATAGCAAAGGCCAACCAACTAAGTAATACACAGGGAGTCCTAGAAGAAATTCAAAGAGAGCAAAGTCCTGAAACAGGCAGCACTGGCTATCACCAGAAAAACCTGTAAGCAAAATGGTCAGATGCTGTCATTATGCACATGCAGACTCTGGGGGGCAAGGAAGGAACAGGGATAAGCAGGGACAGTCTTCATCCGAAGTGAGTTTTCTTGAACTTTCAAAAATTAGGTGTTTAGTCTAATGCTTAAGGCACCTATATCCCTTACAGAGCACCCGGGTTCAAGTCCTGCTTTGCTACTGATTCAAGCTCTCTGGCAATATGCACTCTTGGAGGCAGCAGGTGATGGCGCAAGTGGTAGGGTCCCCGCCACCCACATGGGAGATCTAGATTGAGTTCCTGGCTCCCAGCTTTGGCATGCTACAGCCCAGGCTGTTTTGGATCTTTGGCAAACAAATTAGCAAATGGGAGCTTCCTGCCTTGCCACTTTGTGACTCTCAAATAATAAAACTTATTTAACTTAAGGGGCCTTAAAAAAAGTTCATGGAAAATCTATGTTATGGAAAAAACTATGCATTGATTTCAAAAAACTTTTCTCTAAAGCAAATGTATTTTCCATATTCCATGAACTTTTTGAAGTACCCTCACACAGCAGGGCATCAGTTTAATTTGTTAACCTTAAGGTTTGAACAAAGAAGTTTCTAGGTTGGAATTCATGTAATTTCTTGGAGATGCATGATATCACAGCACAATTAGTCAGGAAGTAGGAAAACTGGGATGGGCATGGTGCTGTGATTAAATCACCACTTGAGACATCCACAGCCCATATAGAGTATCCGGTTCAAGTTTCCCCTACTTCATTCCTGATTCAGCTTTCTGATGATGTCTACCCTGGAAGGCAGCAGTTAATGGCTGGGTCCCTGTCACCCACATGGGAAACCTGGGCTGAGTTTCTGGCTCTGGGTGTTAGCCTAGCCAAGATCTGGCTGTTGTGGGTATTAGGAGAATGAACCAGTAGTGGATTGAGGATCTCCTTTTCTCTCTGCCTTTCAAACAAAAACGAATATAAACAAATAAAAAAGTTTTTAGACATTTATTCAAAAAAATAAAGTAGGCAAATTAAGATGGGAATCAAGGGGCTGGAGCTGTGGCATAGTAGGTTAAGCCTCTGCTTGCTGCACCAACATCCTGTTTGGGCACTGGTTCGAGTCCTGGCTGCTCCTCTTCTGATCCAGCTCTCTGCTGTGGCCTGGGAAAGCAGTGGAAGATGGCTCAAATGCTTGGCCCCTGTACCCACGTGGGAGACCCAGAAGAAGCTCCTGGCTCCTAGCTTCAGATTGGCCCAGCTCTGGCCATTGTGGCCATTAGGGGAGTGAACCAGCAGATGAAAGACCTATCTCTGTCTCTGTCTATAACTCTGCCTCTCAAATAAATAAATAAATCTTAAAAAAACAAAGATGGGAATTAAGTCTAAATGGAGAGAGAAAACGGCGTGAGCTCAATGTTCAATAAATTTATGGATATGTGGATGGAAAACATTTTACAATTCAGTTGGAGGCTATAATGAGAAACAGCGGAGAAAAAGGATGGAGTCACAAAGTAGTGTATTCTTGAAAACATGGATTTCACATGTCATTTAACAGGCTCTTCTCTATAGATGCCAACAGACACACAACAATGTATCAAGCATGGCCCCTATCTTCGAAGTTATAATGCAATTAGGACAGTGCCTGAGAACCACAGAAGTTTATAGGATAGAGAGATCATTTCTGGCTGGGAAGCCTTAAGGTAGAGACTGGGCTGAGGTTGATGATCCAGGCAGGGGACACCACATGAGTCAAGAGGGATGTGGCCAAAGTGGAGTCAAGGTCTGCTCAGACACTGCAGAGGGGTCTAATTCACAGGCACCACTCAGGTTCTGTCTGCATCTTCCCAGGTACAAGGAGATGGATGATCGGTTTTCTATCACCAGGACCGCAAAACTGACCCATGAAGTTGGCTAAGCTCCTTCTCCTGCCTTGACACCCCACGGCACCTATTCTGTCCCAAATCACTGAGGACAGACAACCTTATAAAACTGCAAAAGGCTACTCCCTCCAGGACCAGCCAGCTGGGCCTTAAGTAAGCTGAAGAGGACAGCAGGTGGGAAAGGGTCAGGAAACTCACACTGGGGAGGCTCTTAAACACCTCGTTTGGCCTAGCTTCCACCTAATACCTTTCCAGTAACCCACTGAGTCTCCTCAAGGAGCCACCACCCTCCCTGGCAGCCCTTTCCCACTTTTATGATGTAAGTTAATGGGGGAAAATAACATGCATTTCATAGCCAATTTTGTTGAAATGCATTTATTTCATCTCCAGTTTGCTCATTATCAGAAAACAGTTTCTTCTTGCTTTTCCCTAGCCTCTTTTTTTGTTCACTTTATCTCTGATACTATATTACTTCATATAGCACCATAAATGCTTCCTTTATCTAGGAAATAATCCTTGTGTTTGACTTCATTTTCCTTTCTACTGTCTATTTAAATTGTTTCCTAGATGCCACCAGTCTCCCTTTCTATATCAAACTTAATGCATATTTGACAGGAAGCAAAATTAAAGTTCGAAGAGTTTCACTAACTCTGAGATTCTCAACATTGTGGGTGTGCATCAGGATCACCGGTGGAGATTCTGAAAGAATACAGTGACATGCTCCCCCCCCCCCCCCTGCACTGACTGCATCTGACATCCAGCAGTGGCATATGGGCACCTGTCACTTTCAAAAGTGCAAAAGGTCCACCCTGGTGGTTCCCCGTCCTGCTAAAAGGTCCATGACTTGGACTCCATTTGGCTTTCTCCTTACGGCTACAACCATTGTTCTTCACCCTCCCAGTTACTAGTGGAAAACATGCTGCAGGGACACATCCAAACAAAACAAGAATGTTAGTGGATTGTTCATAGTTCAACTTATTTCAATAAGTACAGATAACTGAGTTACCTTTTTTCACAAACTTCTGACATAAATGCTATATTGAGAAATAAAACTAAAAACAGTACCAGGATAGGTTTTAACATTAAGCTGTTTTAAATACTTGTCTGGTGTTATGCGAGAGATGCTGGTGATAAAAATCTGAACAAAACATGGAAAATGATAGGCTGCAGAAACCAGTTCAAATACGCTAACTGTAACACTAAGTACTACAATAGTCATTTGGACAAAGTGTTATTCTCAGAAGTAAAACCTACTGGTATTTACTGCATGCTTACTATGTGCCAGGCACTGCTCTAGGTATTTAACATGTTGCCTGGTTTAATGCCCTGTATGTTTTATATGTTACCACGTTTCCATATTAACCTACTTAATTTTGAATCCTATAAGGTAGGTGCTGTTGTCATTCCTGCTTTACAGATGAGGTGGAGCAGGAACAAAAAGTCTCCCACCAAAGGATCCTTACCCAGTAGCCTGGAGAGCTAAAACTTGAACTGGGCATTCTGGCTCCCGAGCTTGGATTAGCTGATGCTGCCCAGATCAAGGCCCTTGGTGCTCAACCAGTGCTATTGGGAGGGATAAAACAGCAAATATGTTCAGAGCACTCACGTAGTACGCCTGAAGCCCCTCCTTCCGAAAACTCCTGCCTACTACAGGCTAGAACCTTTGGATATTTGTAGGATTCCTTAAAACCCAGGCCAGGCCAAAGCCAAATATTATCTTTCTCTCAACTTCAGCAATAGGAGCAAAATTTAGGTTTTCATAGCTAACCCTTAAATTGACCCTTTCCCTTCTCTGCTCCTCTAACTAGACGATTATGGAGCCAGACTAAAAGTAACATTTTGAGGCTACTGCTTCTAAGACTTTCCCACATGCCTAGCCTGTAACAGTGACACTGCGCTGCAAGGAAAAGGGTATTTCCTTGGAATACGGTGAGAAAGAGAGGCAGGTAAAGGCATGCACTTCAGGTTGAAAGAAGGAAAAACGTTTCCTGATTCAGAGCTCAAGCCTGCTGCCAACAGCTTGTTTTGTTCCCAAAGATCAGCACACAAAATTTCAGAGCTGCAGGGGAAAGATTTGGGTGCTAAGTGAATTGGGTAGCAGGCCATGAGTCCCATCATTCCTTTGGGGGCAGAAAAAAAATAGCAAAATCTTTATAAAAGATGAGCAAGTAGGCTGTGAAAGGAATGACCCCTCCCATATAGGGAAAGCAATTTGCATCTACAGATCTCATTGGTATGACCTCCTTCGAAGAGTGAAAACCTCAATGGAAAGCCACTATATACCCAAGAAAAACGGTGCTGGTTATTTGTTGAGCTGCATACAGACTAACAAACAGGAGTGGTTAACCTGGCGCACCATGCACTATAGAGATATTTTTTTTTAAGTAGGCTTAGTCAGCTAATCTTGTTGAGATTTCTCTCATAGTACTGATTTCTTATTCTCAAAATAAATTAAGAGGCTTCATTCAAAATTCCCTGTGGTCTACCAGCTTGAGTTTGTTGGGTGTCTTTGATTGTCTCTTGTCTTTAGATTTCCCTGCCTCGTCTCTTTAGATTTTGCTATGCCCTTTGGTATTTCCCGTTAGTCCATGTCTGGAATAGCTAATTACATGGTAGCATAATTCCTGCCCGTACAACAAGGAATAGCAAAACCTTGCTAATTCACACCAGTGACTGAAAGACTCTCGTGTAAGTTACTGAATTATGCAAATGAGCAATAAGAAAGATGATTCAAAATTGTATTTCATTCATTTATTTTGACAAGTGTAGTTTAGTCTTAATTATTTTGAAAATTTCTTTGTAGCATACTAATAAATTTACTGTGGCACATTTGTTAAAAGTGATAAAGCCTCTACTAACAGCGACCAAAGTATGTTACATCGAGTGTGTCCTGGAGTCAGATTCATGTTCTGATTCTTTTCTCTTGGATTTCACTAACTTTCCATTACTCTTCTTGATTCTTTAGGTAAGACAATATATGGTAAATCAATAAAACACAGAAATTCTTCTGGCAGAACAACTCACTGACTTCACCAACAGATTTTGTGTATGTTTATCCTTTTATCATAATGTTAGCAACAAACAAACAAAGTCAGTCATGCTTTAAGTAAACATTTTTACATTCTAAGGTCATAATGCTAATAGGACTTTATTTTTATCTCCTAAATAAAAGTAGTTCAGTCTGTCATTCATCCCTCTTAATTTCTATTTCTGTTTTGTTTTGTCTTACCATACTTCTTTCTTTTAAAGACATCTGTTTTAAGATAAGTGGATGTATCACAGTATGTAACATTTCCATGTCAAAATACTTACATTATTATATTCTGAGCTAAATTATTTAAGAGAGGAAAACATTTAGATACACTTTTGACAGATATATCCTGGAGGATAGATCAATTTCTTTCAAAGTACCACCACTGGATACAGTGGGGAGTAGAGAGAGAATAGAGAGAATGCCCTTCCAGCTCACAATCCTGGGTTTAAAGCTTCCCACAGGCCAGCGCCGCGGCTCACCAGGCTAATCCTCCGCCTTGCGGCGCCGGCACACCGGGTTCTAGTTCCGATCGGGGTGCCGGAATCTGTCCCGGTTGCCCCTCTTCCAGGCCAGCTCTCTGCTGTGGCCCGGGAGTGCAGTGGAGGATGGCCCAAGTGCTTGGGCCCTGCATCCCATGGGAGACCAAGGAGAAGCACCTGGCTCCTGCCATTGGATCAGCGCGGTGCGCCAGCCACGGCGGCCATTGGAAGGTGAACCAACGGCAAAAGGAAGACCTTTCTCTCTCTCTCACTGTCCACTCTGCCTGTCAAAAAAAAAAACAAAACAAAACAAACAAACAAACAAAAAAAAAAAAACAAAACCTTCCCACAGACCAGCCTCTTGATGGGGATGTTAGACCCCCAAGCTTTGCTAAGGTCTTCCAGCTCTTAGAAGTTGTTTTTTCATCTGAAAAATGACAACTACTCCTATCCAAAGGGGCTGTTTTGGAAAAGCAAAAGATAACGGATGTGAATGTTCTCCATAAAAAGTAAAGACCCATAGAAAATAGGTATTTTAGAGGGTGAATGCATGAATAAATAAACTATCAGAAGCATTATCACCTGTACAGGCAGGAACTGAGTCTTGCTTATTCTTGTGTCCTTTTCCTATCGCAAAGTTCAGAGACCCAACAAATACTTGAATGAATTAGGTGAGGGTGCAGGACATGAACAGTGGCAGAGCAAACCAGACTTACACACAGATCTGGTTTTGTAATGCTACTGGTGAGTTTGGTGTGCCAATAATTTCTTTCTTCTTCTTTTTTTTTTTTTGACAGGCAGAGTTAGACAGTGAGAGTGAGAGAGTAAGAGAGAGAGAGAGACAGACAGACAGAGACAGAGAGAAAGGTCTTCATTCTGTTGGTTTACCCCCAAAATGGCCACTGCACCCAGCGTGCTGCGGCAATCCAAAGCCAGGAGCCAGGTGCTTCTCCTGGTCTCCCATGCAGGTGCAGGGCCCAAGGACTTGGGCCATCCTCCACTGCCCTCCCGGGCCACAGCAGAGAGCTGGACTGGAAGAGGAGTAACCGGGACAGAATCCGGTGCCCCAACCGGGACTAGAACCCAGTATGCCGGTGCCGCAGGCGGAGGATTAGCCTAATGAGCCGCGGCACCGACTATCTTAAAACAAGAAGTACATCAGTGTCTAAAATCAGGTAACAAACCTACCTTTTTGTCAACACAACTGTCTTAAGCCTTCAGCTCTTGGAGAGTGTGCTAAGGCTCACAGGATCACAAAATAATAAGAAAAAGGTTTCCCAAAACCTTTCCATCGGTAGAATGCAATCAATGTTTTAATTCGATTTACTGCAATGACAGGATACTAATTCTGTCTAGTTACTATCCTGTTGGCCACAAGAGCTGAATAAATTCATGACAACCACAGGAAGGACTTTGTGTATGAGGATTAGCAAGATGTGGACATGACGGTACAGCATAAAATAATGAATAAGGACTGACAACGTGAAAAATCAACATCATATCTTGGCCTGGGGCTATACCACAAAGCCACTATTCAATCTGCACTGTAATCGCAAAATGAGGCCTAAGCAAACACTCAACTTTTAATCATTAAAGATTTTACTGGTATAGCACAAGCAATTGGTTAAAAACAGAAAACAAAGTATCAACCACCAAAACCAAAAACAAAGATGAAGAGGACACATGCAAGGCTGTGCTGTTTTACTAGGGGAGCATACGCACTTCTGAAATCTTGAGAAGAAATGTTAGCAAAACAGAATTAAGGCAAATAAAAAAAGATTAAGACATGAAATTCTTGGCTAAGTAGATGAGGAAAGAGTCCCAAAAGGAAAAGAACATGTAATTTAAAAATAATCCCTAACTACTAGAGAAAAATACGAAAGTTAGACTAAACCTGTTTAAACCGCAAACATCTCTGATATCATGAAACAATTTTAGATGACTATAAATTCTTTAATTTGCTTTAAGTAAATGAGACTGGCATTTTCATATTGTTCATTGATTTTTTCTAAAAAATTTACATTTATTAGAAATTTTAGTTGCTATAAAAAGTCACAAAGTCAATAACTGATAAAACCACAGAGTGCTTTTTTAGGAAGCTGTAAGAAAAAAATGGAATGCTGCCTAAGACTATAGAGTATAATCATTTAATAATTTAAGTCTGCATTTTGTAAAGTAACTATTAGGTATCTTAAGGGGCATTTCAGTACATTTCTAATGGAAAACAATAAAATAGTGGCAAGAAAATTTGGTATAACTCAGGTACTTGATTTAGGTTATAATGTATGTATTTGTTGCATAAATATCGATATTCAGTATTCATTCCTGAAACTCAAAATACATTCTATCACAATACTTGAAAGATCTACTTTTTCTGCTATGAGTATTATAAGCCATTTCCTCCTAATTAATGTGCAATTAATTCAACCAACCTCCAATTAATCTTCAAAACATTGCCTTACTTAGACAATAAAGCAGTCTTTAGTCTGGGTTTTAAACCTGGGCTAAAATAGACTCCTACAGACCAAAAATGGTTCTGGGATTTTTCTTTGTGGTGTAATTTAGATGTCATATCTAATTTGCTGTCATGACTATTGTTTCACTGTGCAATTTGTATGTCGTTTTGAATGGTAGAGGCATCATGGCTTTATTGAATTAAACCTTCTGTCTTTATTTAGGGTCTGATGTTACATGTTTGTGCATTTATGTTTATGTCTCAAAAGCTGCATTTGACATCAAGTAGCAGAAAAAGACTATGCTCTTTTGATATGTTTCCTCATGTTAGTAAATATGAACACAAACTGGAAAACATCCTCCAAATTCAAGAAACAGAATGCTGAACATTATTATTATTGCTCTTAAAGGCAGAGATAGTTAAACAAGCCATCCACATTATAGAATTCTGGAAGGCTTGGCTGTTTTATAACCTAAATGCCTCGATTGTCAATTCTACTAATCAATTATTTCGTAAGTAAGAACTGCCCTTTCTCAACAGTTTTTGTGATACCTATCTGAAACCTTAGATACTATTCTTACCACAACTCCATAATCACCAAGAAATTAAAATGTTCCCTGACTTTAACTCATAAAGGACCAAGGCCATTTTACATTTCCCACAATACTCAGTTTAGTGTGAGTCTACCTGCAGTTGCCCTTGTCCTGGCCTATGGGTTCAAGTTCCAAAGTAAAGCCATGACTAAGAAGACTAACCATGGAAAGCCTTGCACTAGACCATTGGAATAGCCTTTTAAGAAATTTTTAGTGCATGAAATTTCATAAAGTTTTTACTAGATAATTACACTTCCTGATTTTGTAATTAGTGGAAGTACATGCAATTACATAATAATTATGATAGTAATTACGTAATTAAGATGTATAATTATGTAGTAAAAAACATCATGGAAATAAAACCATCTACTGTGTAAGCACAATACATTTTAAAAGTAAATTCACTAGCTCAACTGTTTAAAAATACTTTTCTTCAAAATAAAGTGATTAGCTCACATTATGGTTTAACTGCTTAAAACTGTTTAATTTTTTTCTCATTGGTGATAGAAATACATTTTTTAAAAGTACGTGGAAAAAAATCTGATATTTTCCCCACTCTCATTACTCATAAAATAACAATATGTTTTGTAAATGAAGACCATCAACCATTGCACTATCACAGATACTCCAGTATTGCTGTCCGTGTCACCCCAAAGGAGGAAAAGAACTGCCCACTGAAAGGATGCAATAGGAAGTGATTTTGTAAAATGAATAATACATCTGTTATCCTCACACACCTCTACATCCCCGGTACATAAACGCACAACTAATGAGTGCATATCTACAGAAATGGGCTTAAAGAAAAGGCATATAATTAGAATCCAGAAATTTGCTCCCCGAATATACAGCAAGTTTCATATACTACTTCAGCTATCCTGAACAGGAGAAGAGCAAACAGACACACAACACTTCTACATATGGGCAAAGCAACCAAGGTGCCAATTTCCTGGAAGATATAGTGTCCTCTTTGTTACACTGTAAAGTCATCTCTAGTTAAGAACAAAATAGAAACAAAACTCCCAGTATTCACAGGGAAAATGGCAATGTGAAGCGGGCTCCAGGCTGCCATGGGAAACGTCAAGTTTGTCATTCTTACAGTGGGCATAAAAACAGCAAAGTTAGAAGCAGAAAGAAAGTAAATTTGAAAGTAAACTTTTCAGTAGCAAACTAAAAGAAAATCCTGTTTCCACTAAAAAACAAACAAACAAAACAAAACAAAACAAAAACAGTTCAGTGCCTTGAAATTTTTGCCAGTGTGCTAAATCAATGTTACAGTGAGGTCCAGAACATAGTGTTGGGTAAAACTTCACTCTGGGCACACTACAGCATGGCTGTTACACGAAGTGAGTACAGGACAACGTTCTGCTGCTTTCTTTTTCAAGCCATTCATCTTAAGAAGCTGAAAACTAGTTTGAAAATCCTAATTTGCTTCTCCCTGTTCCTTTCAGTTAAGAAGAAACAAAGCAGAACTCATGCTTTCTTTTTGTTCCGTCTCCTGGCCTGTGTCAAGCCACACCACATTTTTAGCTTAATTACAGAATATATTTCAAAATAACAAGTTGTGATGTGAATTTTACCACAAACTTGGGCAAGCCTTCTGTAGTTTGCATTTCTGTCATTTTAAAGTTCTACCAAAAGCATAGCCCTAGGGGCCAGCAAAGTGAGTGGGCAAAGCCTGCAATGCCGGCATCCCATGTGGGCTACAGTTCTAGTCTCAGCTGCTCCACAGTTGATCCAGCTCCCTGCCAATGTGCGTGGGTCCCTGCATCGAAGTAGATGAAGCTTCTGGCTTCTGGCTTCAAGCCCCAACACTCATGGCTGTTTGGGCAGTGAACTAGCTGATGGAAGACTCCGCTCTTTGTCTCTTCTCTCTTTCTCTGTTGACTCTGCCTTTCCAGTACATAAAATAAACTCTTAAAAAAAAAGCAAGCTCTAATCAATCAATAAATAAAATGAAAGTTGGCTTTAGTTAGTAATTGAGGAGAGTGTCTTAGAGCAGTGCTTCTCAAACTTCAATATGCCTGGGAATCCCCTGGAGATCTTGTTACACTGCAGATACTGAAGTGGAATAGGGCACTGGGAAGGCACTGATATTTCGCATTTCTAATAAGCTCCCACGTGATGGCTATACTGTTGATATACTGATCACATTTTTGGTAAGAAGGTCTAACGTTTGCCTTGGAAAAAAATTGGTTTGGGCCCACTTGTGTGTTATTTTATCCCTTAACTGCCAAATTCTTTCAATAATTATTTCAAGTTGAGTAAAACTGCTTTTCTTCAATTTAATGTTTATAACACTTTTTATTATAAAAGCAGAACATTTCCAGAGTTTATAAATTAGAAAGCATATAAAATAAAGGAAAAAATAAAATTTATCATCCACCCAAAGAGTGTCAAAAAGTTCTAGTGTTTCTTACTAATTTTTCCACCTTCTTTTCACCACAAATTAGAATCTAATGGTTACATAGTTTTATACTTTAACATGTTGCCTTTTCCTATGTCATTGAAGATTAAAACTATGCAATATTTAACAACAACAAAAAGTTCAGGATTATGAGTTATTCTTCTATAAAAATCATTTTCAAAAAAAGTTTTCTATGTACTTCTACAATCACTTTCTAATCATAAACAGATAGCTAACTATGCTCTGAACTGGCAAACTGGAACCCCCCACTGTAATATTTTCTTTAAACCAATCAAAGCAACAGGGTTTTCAATAAAAACCAACCTTAGATTAATATTTTTATTTATTTATTTATTTATTTGACAGGTAGAATTACAGACAGTTTGAGAGAGAGAGAGAGAGAGAGAGACAGAGAGAAAGGTCTTCCTTCCATTGGTTCACTTCCCAAATGGTCGCAACAGCTGGAGCTGCGCCAATCCAAAGCCAGGAGCCAGGTGCTTCTTTCTGGTCTTCCACACGGGTTCAGGGGCCCAAGCACTTGGACCATCCTCCACTGCCCTCCCGGGCCACAGCAGAGAGCTGGACTGGAAGAGGAGCAACCGGAACTAGAACTGGCGCCTATATGGGATGCCGGCGCTGCAGGCGGAAGATTAACCTAGTGTGCCATGACGCCAGCCCCTAGATTAAGATTTATTTTAAAGGGAGAGAGAGTGAGAGCGAGAGCGAGATCTTCCATCTGCAGGTTCACTCCCATGTGCCTGCAATAGCTGGAGCTAGGGCCGGAGCCACCACATGGGTGACAGTACCTAAATACTTGAGTTATCAACGACTATCTTCCCAGGCATATTAGCAGGAAGCTGGATTGGAAGCGGGCAGCCAGGACAGGGGACTGAAACAGGTACTCTGACATGAGACTTGGGTATCGCAAGCAGCAGGCAGCTTAACCTGCAGTGCTAGAATGCCTGCTTCAGATCATTTTATATATTATATATATGATATATATGCCAGAAAATGAAACCAAAGGAAAATAAAATTTAAAGTTGCCCATCTCTAAATCTATTTTCATAAAGAAAAATGTTTTTCACAATTATAAAAAGCATAACTAAGAAGAGCAAAATGGTGCTTAAGTGAATGATTATATGTATCTGGTAAATGTAAATTGCTTTTTGTATATGTGTTTTTCCATTTATCATTTATTAAAAGCAGGTATAAAGGTAGTCTTGAAAATTCAACAGTCAGCGTTACAGGGAAATAAAGCTAACTGCGGGCTTGAAACATAGCATAAGATGAAATGGATCAGCTAGGCACTCTCTGACATAGTTTGCTTTTGAATATCTTCAAGGATTTAACAGAGTAAATTAGAGAATGTCAGCTGGCTTAGAGAAGATTCTAGGGGCTCTCTGCTACTTTGATTTCAGTACTTTAACAATGACAAAACTCTTGTAACTTTGGCTTTAGCAGTTTGGGAAATAGAGTAGAAATCCTTAACACTGAGAAGGGACCTGGCGAGATACCCTAAGAAATCTCCAAATTCCATTTTTAGTAGTGCATATAATTTCTTATATACAACTCTTATTTGGGGGCTTAAAAATACATACTACACTTTTAGATCCCTTTACTTTCCAGTACTGGCTGTTGTCTTTGTTTTGGAGACCATTTCCCTTTGAGTAATACAATTATTACAACTCGCTGAGTATAACTACTTGATGGAGAGCAGAGAACAGGACATCATGGCAGTGAAGGTAAGGAGCAGCCAGCTTGGCTCACACACCAGTCAAGTGACCCAATATTCTTTCAGTTCAGTCCCAATTTGGCATTAGGCAAAGCACAGATACTCCTACAACATGTCACTTGCCTTCAGTATCACTGGCAAAGAGCTAAAGTAAGTGACATGAAATCTGCAATGTCAAGGAACTTCAGTCACTTTAATTTATAGCACATCTGAGTCAAGCCAAGCACTACAGTAGGCTCTAGAACTTTTATTTCACAATGCAGTCCATTCATGGACACAACTGTTTCCCAGGACTGATTCCTCTAAAAACCTTTTAAAATTGCTTTGGTGGCTTCATTTTCCACTAAGATTTAATTTAAGAAACGTTTAGTGAGCTAGCTACAATGGGCAAAGCATAGCCAGCCCAGACACAACCCTCTGCTTCAATGAACTTAGCAGAAGAGAAAGTAAAGCCCAACAATTCAGGGTAAGAACTACGAGATGGGCATTCAGAGGTTGCTGTGGGAATGCAAAGGACGGGAATTTATATTTACACGTGTCAAATCTGCCATCAATATACCCAGCACAATCCACTGCTGCCTCACAGGGCTGTGAGAGGACTTGAGTTCCCAGGGTCAAAGGGCCACAGTAAACTCTAAAGTACCTTGCAAAGGAACAGCCTACTTCGGAGTGGCACTAATGGAAACAAGAAATGCCTACATATATTACAACGAAGCCTCAAGAAAAGGCAGAAGAGACAGCACCGAGAAACTGAAAAGCTGAAGAAGAAAACTACTACTAAAGAGAGAGAGTGAGCTTAAGAGGGGGAAGTGGGCCAAGGCTTCACCAGGCTGAGGAGCCGGAGCACAGCGTGTTTACACAAGCTGCCCCTGAGGCTGGGGCACTGGAGGTCGCAGCAACAAGAAAGGGTGACCTGAAGCTTCCTGTGGGGAAGCCAGGCTTCTTAACAGAGACATTTCCTAAGGTTAGATGGTCATTATCCACATGCTTCAACTCCAATTCCTTTCTTCAGTACAGTCCGAAATCCTAGTGTTCCAATTCTGGCAGAGACAAATGCAACATGTTCAAAGGGCTTTATAGAGAGAGTCACCAAGTAGACCATTTGCTATGGGCTGAAATGTGCTCCCTCCCCTCCAAAATGCATACTGTAGGAAGTCTTCAACTCTGTACCACGAAACGTGACTATATTTGGAAATAGGGCCTTCAAAGAAGCAGTTATGTGAAAGTGAGGCCATTTGGGTGGGCCCTAACCCAGAACGACTGGCGTCCTTATGAGGAGATCAGGCACAGAAACACCGGTGACGACACAGAGGAAACGGGCATGTGCAAGCCGTGGAAGAAGTCAACCCTCATCCCTGGCTATCTAGGCTGTGGCGCTGTTGCTGAAGTCAGGCAGCCCTGGCAGACCACCACATCATCCTACTACACACAGCTGCCACAGAGTTAAGAGGACAGAAGTATCTAAGGAGAGGATAGGAACAGAAAATAAGTTTCTTTCTAGAAATAAAGAAAGAGCAAATAAACACTGGAGTGAAAAGGCAGCTAGTGGCTCCCAGTCTCTCTTCTACAACTGGAGCAGACTGGTGGTGGCCCTCAGGCCATACAATATTTACCGATCTTTTCTGGACAGACTCTAAGCTCCTCCAGGGCAGCTGAGAGGTGACCATCCATGCAGTTCCTCTCGCATGAGGGACGGCATTCAAAGCTAATAGGAATGATATGTATGTTGTTTTTGTTGTTGCTGAATAAACAACAGAAAGGCTCAGTTGAGAAAAGCGAGTCTGCATTTGTAAGCAGACTTAATTTAGAAAGTTGGGCAAAGACTTGAACTGATTCAGGTTTCCCCAAACTGTTCACTTATCCCTACTCAGGCCAAGGCACCATGGGATGAGGCAGTCAAATGGGACCACTTTGTGCTGAAATCCTGGAAATAGGTTTTTACTTCATATATTGCCACAGTGTTCCTCTAAAACCTCCTTTGGATCCATTATGCCATCTGTGTACATTCTGGAGCAGTTACAATAATAATGCCAAAGCCCCACAGAAATACGATTTTTAAAATGTTATGTAGTTACAGTGAATATGCAGTAAACACTTCACCAAAGTGAATAACAGTCCTTTACCATTTTAAAGGAAAGGGAAAAATACCAAATGGGGTTAATTCACATTATGGACTAATGGCCTGTAAACTTTCATTTGAAAGCAAAGCACAGAAAAAGCTTTGACAGAGCTACTTCGCACTGTAAAAATAAATAAACATCTTTCAAATAATGTGTACGTGTTTTTTCCAAGTCAAATTGCGAAGTTTCAAACAAAAATTAAAACCACCATCCAGTTACAACCCTTAAAATATAGGCTTTATAATGGAAATGGTAAAACAATCTCGGGAAGGAAGCGTTGCTAGGCAGTGACAGTAAGGGAGAGTCTACAGTCAATACTTCACACCCCAGTTACATGGCACTTGTTGACAGATGATACTTAGAGCCCACACTCAATGATATAACTCTGTGTAACGACTGTCATTTTTCACAGGACTTCTGATGTTAACATCTACTGGTACTCTGGCCTTGGTCCAAATTGAATAAATATGTTTGTCCTCCGGTTCCTACAGATTTTAAATCCATTTTTATAGCAGGTCCCCCTTGAATGGCAAAACCTAAGAGAGAATTTCACTCTGACTCAGAAAGCAAGAAGCAAATTTTATATAAGTTACATTCATTTAAATTTATGGAATTTCCCCCACAATTATTTTCTTCTGTACTATAAAGACTACAACTTATATTCTATTCACTTTTGTTTAGAAATCATCCAACTGATTTGCTAAGAATACCCTGGACAGGGGCTATCAAACTCGGCTGCAGGTTAGAATTATCTGGGAGGACTTTCTAAGAAGTATAACTTTCCAAGCTCTACCCCATAGTAGAGCATATGATTCATGGATTTGGACTTTTACTATGATGTCAGGAAATCTCTGCTTTTGGGCCACACTGTTAGGCATAAAAACCACTTGGCATTAATGCAGGATCTGAAAATGCCCTGAGCTAGTAAATTCTAGCTAACTCACTCATACGTAGGTTATTAGGAATAGGAAATGAGCAGAAGGATGCTCAAAGGAAAATAGTTTCAACAGATAAAATCCAATAGAACAAAAGGGATTTTAGAACATTTCATGAAGTTTCTTCTGTTAGATACACACGAGTACAGTTTATACTCTTCTTGTTTTACTTTCTTTAGTTTTCTTTTTTAAAAAGGATTTATTTATTTATTTGAAAGCTAGATTGAGAGAGAGAGCGAGACAGAGAGAGAGAGCATATGAATGAATCTTCCATCCACTGGTTCACTCTCCAAATGGACAAGGGCCAGGGCTGGGCCAGGCGAAAGCCAGAAGCCAGGAACTTTACTAGGTCTCCCATGTGGGTACGGGAGCCCAAGCATTTGGGCCATCTTCCACTGCTTTCCTAGGCACATCAGCAGGGAGCTGGATAGGAAGTAGAGTAGACTGGATTTGAACTGGCACCACTATGGGATGCTGGCATTGCAGGCAATGACTTTACCCGCTGTGCCACAATGCAGACCCCTATTTTCTTTAGCTTTCTGAAATTCAAAAGAAGCAATGAATAATTCACGTGGAGCTGTTTTTGCCCTGCACTGTTGGGTAGTATATTAATTATAAACAATAATCAAAACGTATTCCAATTCTTAAACTTGTGAAATGGGACTACAGGAACCCGTGTCAATGTACAGATCCCGTCAACACTCTCCCATCTGCTAAGCAAGCAGCTTCCAAATGGCTACTCTAGTCTCCCTTATTTCAGGAGGAGCAATGGGCACGCCTTGATGTTCTTCAAGAAGCTGGGCTAAGCCTCTGGTGACTTTCCAGATCACTCATCTGCATGTCTCTAAGTGCCACTGGATGTTTTGAAAAGCATTGATCTCAAAAGATTGGCAGAGCCTCTCAGATAGGAATTTTAGAGCTGTAGAGAAGCAGATCCACTCCCTTTGGAGTCTAAGAACATCTAGGGGACAATCAAGGAAGGCTACATTTAGAAATAAGTCATGGGGGAGCAGGTCATCACATAGTGATACTCAGAAAGATGTAAGAGGCCTGAGAGAAACAATGTATTCATCAGAACATGATGTACTAGCTCATTTTCTCAAATCATAACTATTTTAAAGGAAAGGTCTTTGGAGGTAACAAAACACAACAGCTATTAATGACATTACCAGTAAATATGGGAAAAATATTAGCTATGAATAGAAGTTCTAGAACCTAGTTATTAATGAACAGAAGGAACTCCTTCTGTATACAAATCTTACTAATTCATGAAAAATAGACTGTGGAGACAGGCCAAGTCCTTGCTGAACATCTAAAGACGAGATACTAATAATATCTGAACCAACTCTTCATTAGTTGCAAAATGTTTTATATTAAAGGACAGCAAAACTAAGTAAGTCAGCACATTTCTAAAAATAATTTCTAGCTTACCTTATAGATGTAAAAACTGAAGTCAATTATGACTAGAACTGAAAACAGGGAGACCAAATCAAGGGCATCATGGGGACTGGTATGTGAGGAAATCCAGCAATTTTTGTAGGTTTTTATATGCTGTTGAGGGTGTCTCCAGTCCCAACACCGACCAGCAAAACGTTGAATTGATATTCACTGACAAACAACATAAACACTCTGTAGGCAACTAATAAGAAAAATGTGTAAATTTGCCTTTTTTATTTTCTACATCTAATAGAAAAGTTGTCAATGTGATTTTCAGGTAGGAGAAAAAACATGCACTTGTCATGACATTTTCAAATACTTTAAGTTATGTAACAAAGCTTTTCCCAGACCCATTAAGTCCCACAGTGCTTGCAAGTCTTGTAGAAGGAAACATCGGGTGCAAAGGGCTCCAGGCAGCACCTGATCATATGGCTGAGGCGCCTATCCACTCTCTTAGGATGGAGTCAATAAAAGAACTCCACCCCATTCCTCTCTTTCAAAATGAACCTAGGCTTTTAGTGAACAGCAGAGACACACTCCAGGTCTATTTTTTTGTGGTAATATCTGGTTTTTGTAGGCCCAATGATTACGTTGCCTATGCTTACTTTA
>OX463223.1:119974543-119999543 GCA_949820135.1 Sylvilagus floridanus
TGGGGTTGTGCCAGGCCGAAGCCAGGAAGGAGGTGCCTCTGGGTCTCCCTGGGGATTTCCCAAGCACATTAGCAGGGCACTGGATGGGAAGTGGAACAGCTGGAGTTCAAACCAGTGTGCATATGGGATGCTGGCACTGCAGGCAGCTGCTTAACCAGCCATGCCACAGCATTGGCCCCCTGGGCAAAATTTTAAAGATTTGTTTTTATTTATTTGAAAGGCAGAGTTACAGAGAGGCAGAGGCAGAGGCAGAGGCAGAGAGAGAGAGACAGAGAGACAGACAGAGACAGAGACAATGTCTTCCATCTGCTGATTCACTCTCCTAATGGTTGCAACAGCCAGCACTGAGCCAATCTGAAGCTAGGCACCTGGAGCTTTTTCCAGGTGTTCCATGTGGGTGCAGGGACCCAAGGACTTGGGCCATCTTCCACTGTTTTCCCAGGTTATAACAGAAAGCTAGATTGGAAGTGGAGCAGCCAGGACTTGAACCAGCGCCCATATGGGATGCCAGCACTGCAGGTGGCAGCTTTACCCTTTATGACCCAGTGCCAGCCCTGCCATGACAAAATCTTAATTTTACGTAATCTTCCTCATACACCCTACTTCATGCAAGGGCTACCTCTTCACATCAACACTTGGCATAATAACACAGAAGTAAAATTCATTTGGGTTAAGCTGCACAGTATCAAATCAGGAAGGGAAATGGACTTTCATAAACTGTACCCATTATGTGTTTTAATCATTAATCAGCAAACTTTAAAATGTACTGAAGGGGGGCCGGTGCCGTGGCTCACTAGGTTAATCCTCTGCCTGTGGCGCCGGCATCCCATATGGGTGCCAGTTCTAGTCCTGGTTGCTCCTCTTCCAGTCGAGCTCTCTGCTGTGGCCCGGGAGGGCAGTGGAGGATGGCCCAAGTGCTTGGGCCTCTGCAACCACATGGGAGACCAGGAAGAATCACCTGGCTCCTGGCTTCGGATTGGCGTAGCTCCGAATGTTGTGGCCACTTGGGGAGTGAACCAGTGGATGGAAGACCTTTCTCTCTGTCTCTCTCTCACTGTCGGTAACTCTACCTGTCAAATAAATAAAAATCTTAAAAAAATGTACTGAAGGCATATTAAACTCCATTTTACTTTGCAAAATGAAGCACATTCAGAACTCTAAATCTCACTGGCACAGCAGGCACTTAGCCTAATGCTTACAACGCACACATCCCATGCTGGGGAACCTGGGTTTGATTCCCTGCTCAGCTTCTTGTAATACAGACCCTGGGAGGCAGTGGTGATGGGTCAAAGTAATTGGAATCTTTCCTGGCTCCTGGTTTTGACTCTGACCCACTCCTGGCTTCTGTAGGCATTTGGGAGTCAAACAGTATATGGGAACGTTCTCATTCATTCTAAAAAACAAACAAACCTCACTAGCATTAACAAAGACCATGAGGTGCATATCCTAAAATGGCTAACTGGCTCAGGGCAGCCTTTAATGGAAACATGCCTATTAGGATAGAGTCCTATTGCCTCAAGTCCATTCTCAAGAGTCCTCCACATGCCCAACAGACAGCCTGGCCACATACCCAAGCCCCCCTCCCATCCCACTCCCTGCTGTAGTCAAGCAGTGTGTTCTTTCCTCTGAACTCCCGTCCAGGCAATCCATCGCTCCCTTCATGCCGAGCCTTCCAGTCTTGCTTAAAGACTCACTCGTGCTGCTTCAGACTTCAATACAGTCATCATCACCTTTTCTGAGAAACTTTTTGTGCCTCTGTGATTTGATTTGTTCACGTTCCCTCTGACAGCCCAAGTTGCCTCTCTTCTGGGATCCTACGGCTCACAACATGCCTGCAACACACAGCTCACACCCTAGAGAATCCCCACTAGCTTCATCAGGGCCTCACATCTCCTAGGATGTGAACTCCTGAGAGCCAGGATCATACAGGACAGGCCCTGGCATGCAGCAGGGACTCAACATTCATGGAAGCAAGAGATTCACAAAGCCTGCCTTGCACCTCTCATTCAGTACCAGAATGCCAGCCAATGAAAGCAACACTAGCCTCTTGAATCAGTTTCTAATGTTTCCTAAGTGTATCTCCCCATGGCAGACCAAAATAGCACAAAGATAACAGGTTTTGACGTCAGACTGAATCTGGTCTTAAATTCAGTCCTATTAGTTAACTGAACTGACCTTGAGTGATCACTTGGGGGAACCTGGACAAATTGCTTAATCTCTTCATATTTCTTTTTTTTTTTCATCTAAAATGAGGCTAACCTCTCAGAGATGTTGTAAAAACAAGATACAGAAAGTGCCTAGCACCGTGAATGGTAGCCAGTATACAGGGGTTATGTGAGAGATCCTGCATTTTCCCCATATAGACTATATGCTTCAGGAGGGCTTGGATTTGTACATGGCTGTAGAACACAATGCAATGCCATGCCCACCATAGGTGCTCCAGAAAGTTTTGTCTAAGGAAAACTCTTGAATATGAATGCCCCCTTTCAATGAATGCATTCAAGCTGCTATTTCTACAGTGTTTCACTAAAAATATGCCTTTAGAATTCCAGCACCCCTCAATTTCCATACACCTTTAGGCTTCATACAAATTATTAGTCTTGATTATGAAAAGGCTGAGATAAGCTTTCTTGTTTTCCCTGTCACTCAATTAAATTACTTAGTTTTCTACCCATTTTATTTGCAATATCTACGTTAACTTAGCTATTTTGCAAATATGGAACAACAGAGGGTGAAAAAAAAATGCTGGTTTGCCAATTCCACTGTACTTCTTTGCAAAAGAAATTATTTCCATAGGCTACAGAAATAACTTATTTGGATTACTTCAATTAGTTCTAATACAAAACATTGCCACCACTTCATTAATCAGCCGCTTGTGAGGGTTACTTTTTCCAAGAAGTCTTTTTTGGTAATTTGATTAGAAAGAATGGTGGTGCACATTATCATCTGATTCAGTATGTCCATCAAATAGACAATTTACAGCAAGTTCTTGATAACGACAGGCTTTAAAAAACACACAGTAATTTCTTCATTTCAGAATCCTATCTTTTGTAAAGATGAAGTTATTTTTCAAAGTCTTTGGCAACACACGTTGCTGAATAAGCATCAGGAAATATTTCAGTGATTTAAGAGGCATTTCACTCTTTCTTTCTCCCCACAGACAACCCCCCCCCCACGAATGATGCAGTAATTAAAACCTAATTATTATCTTCATTTTAAACAAAACCTAAAGTGAATACCAATTAATAACAACATACTAATGAGCATCTGCTGTGATGAAATTGAATATGAATGTGCTGCAAATTTCGGGTAATTTATTTTTTTTTTAGGGGAAGTGCCATTGGTCGCATTCTGCTGTTAGAAGATTATATAGAATGTACACCATTTTCTATCAAGTCATTCTGCACGTGGCAATTTCCATCTGAGGAGACAGGGCAGGCTTCAATACCACAGATGTTGAAAAATCCAAATATTGGCCATGAGGTCTTTACTTGCACTGAGGACAACTCTAGGGCTTTACCTTGAATTTACTGCTCTCCCTTTAAAAGATTTTCTATTTATTTATTTCAGAGGGAGGGAGGCGGGGAGACAGTGTGGATGCTTCCCCATCTGCTTGTACATCCAAAATGGTCTGGGCTGGGTTGGGGCTAGAAGGTGGGAACTCAATCCAGGTATCCCACATGGGTGGCAGGGACCCAATCACTCAAGCTTTCACCTCTGTCTCCCATGATGGGAATTAGCAGGAGGCTTAAGTTAGGAGCTGGAGCTGACTACTACACCCAGGTACTCTGATATGGAATGTGGGTATCCTAACTGGTGTCCAACTACTGGACCAAACACTTGAAACCAGGTAAGTCATCTTTTCATATTTCTGGAAGAACTACTTGCCAAAAAAATCTGAAGCTCTTCTCTTACATTTAAGAATGTATCAACACCACAATGAATCTTTAAACATAAATTTCTTTTTAAAAAAGATTTCTTGTATAAATTTGAAATTCAGTTACAGAAGGACAGAAAGAGGAAGGGAGGCAGGAATGGGGTACCAGCTTCTAAATGCTGGTTCACTCCCCAAATGCCTGCAATGGCTGGCAGGGGCTAGGCCAGGCTGGAGGCCATAAGCCCACTCACACACAGATGGCAGGTGCCTAAGTACTTGGGCTATCCTGAACTACCTTCCCAGGCACATTAGCAGTAATCTGAATGAGAAGCATAGCAACCAGGAATCAAACTGCAGCTCATATGGGATGATGACATCATAGGCAGTGGTTTAATCTTCTGCAATACAATTCCAGCCCCAAACACAAATTTCAAATCAGAACAAATTGCAAAATAAAAAACAAAAATTTATAAGCTATCATTTGCATTCCACTGGAACCTTAAGATTCTACATTGGTTAAAAAGTCTGGGGCCTGCACTCTATGTGGCAGGTTAAGTCTCTGTCTGTGGCATTGGCATCCCATATGGGTATTGGTTCGAGCCCCAGATGCTCCACTTCCAACCCAGCTCCCTGCTAATAGCATGGTAAACCAACATAAGATAGCCCGATTGGGGCCCTGAAGAAGCTCCTGGCTCCAGGCTTCAGATTGGCCCATCTCTAGCCATTGTGGCCATTTGGGGAGTGATCTACCAGGTGGAGGACCTCCCTGTCCCTCTTTCTCTCTGTCTGAAACTCTGCCTCTCAAATTAATAAATCTTAAAAATTATGTCTTAGATGGGAGTTCTACATGAAATCTTTTAGAAAAGAAGGGATTCCTAGATTAGGTAATTGCAATCCAGATCTAATTCAAGTGGAAAACTATGCTCTGCCTTTGTTTCCCTATTTAATGCCGCTGGATTGTCTTTCCTGGTACAGTCAACTAAATACAAAGGTACTGCAAAAAGTTCACAGAAAAAAATGGAATTAAAAGATATGCTTGGGGCTAGAGCCGTGGCACAGCAGATAAAGCCACTGCCTGCAGTGCTGGCAAACCATATGGGTGCAGGTTCAAGTCCCAGTTGTTCCACTTCCGATCCAGCTCTCTGCTATGGCCTGGGAAAGCAGTACAAGATGGCCCAAGTCCTTGGGCCCCTGCATCCATGTGGGACACCTGGAAGAAGTTCCTGACTCGTGGCTTTGGATCGGTGCAGCTCTGACTTGTGGCCAACTGAGGAGTGAACAAGTGGATGGAAGAATACACTCTTTGCTTTTCCTTCTCTCTGTATAACTCTGCCTTTCAATAAATAAATAAATCTTTTTTTAAAAGATATGCTTAGCTTGGCACAAAGTTGAAATTTATGGATAGTTTTTTCATAATATACATTTCCTTGAGCTTTCTGAAGATCCCTTATGTATGTATCTAATTAAAATAGAAATTTCTACTTCCTATCCCACTCCCATCCACAGACATAAAAAAGCTTTCCAACGCCTTACTGTCTGGTTCCTAAGGGTTCGTGATGAAAAACAGCAAGCTGCTACAGTAAATACACGTTACTATAAATAAATTGTAGTAGCATTTCAGATTAAAATTTAACATTTCACTTTGACCTGGATGTTGAAGTGAACTCTAAGGTTAGGTGACATTTCAAAGTAAGTCTTGTTTTAGATGGAGAAGTAGGACAAGAGTATCATGGTTGAACCAAGCCACAGGATATCAAAGTCAACTTACCACCAAGTCATGAATGACCTCAGCTCATCAGAAACAAAAGTTTTCATTCACCTAATAAACTGAGGATCCACTACATGCTACTGCATACTGTTCTAGGGGACTGGACTGCATCAGAAAACAAGAGAGAAGTCCTGTGAGACTGCAGGTGCTTATACAGTCTGGTGTGCGTACGTCTCTTCCAACACTATACCACAATTACATGTGGATATTACCATTCATCCAAACCACTCCTCATGTCAATCACTGTCTTCCTACAACTTTAATGGCATGTATCACCTTCCATTTCCTAACATAATTATTTATGTGTTTTCATTCTGATGCTACACTGAGCAGTCTCTGATAATCATATTCACTGTTTTTATTCCTGACAGTATTTTCATCAATATGCCTGTTCAATTAAATGAATTACTCTGCTAACTGGTTACAATAAATCAAAACCTCACATCTTTTGCTTTGTATGGTGTGTGATATTTTCAAAGCATTTAATCCTTACGACAGTTCTGTGGGGTCAGGAGAAGATGAGGTTATTTTCCTTATTTTACAGAGCTCATCAAGGAAGTCATTTATTCATAATTCCCAATCTGGCCAGCGAATAGGGTAGTTCTCATCAGTTCAAAAACCTCTTGGAAAAGCTGATAGAGTCAAAATTAGAATGAATGTTAATAAACAAGAAGGCTGTAGAGTTTTACTGCCAAATGACATCTCATATCTTGGCATTAAATGTAGGCCTAGGATTAAGTGAGATAAAGTCCATATATTTTATCTAAAGTTGACAGATTTCTTGAATGATGTATGTGTGTGTGTGTGTGTGTATGTGTGATCACACTATGCTAAAGGAGGGACTTAATAAAACTCAGCATGATAAATTAATATCTATTTGACACTTTCTAGTTTTCAGATCACTCTTTGCATTATACTTTCTCCCATTTGATCTTCAACATGTGAACTAGCTATTCTGATTATCCTCATTTTACAGATAAGAAAGCTGAAACTCAAAAAGGTTACTGGACTTGCCTTAGGTCATGCAGCTACTAAGTGGCAGAGCCAAGACTTGATGCCAGGTTTTCAGTGTCCAAGCCCCTTGATCTTTTCATTATGTCACTTTTCATTCAAGTACTTTCAACTATGTGATTCTGGGTATTAAGCAGTTCTTTTGTGGTTAGTCTGCAATCTCAAATACTTGCTTTGTGTGGTACAGGAGATCCATTCACATGCACCTGGTACCTTGTTCATGCAGTTAGGCTGTGGTAATAATGGCACATTCAGGGCACAAGCCATGACAGGTCAATGAGGCTGAAGCACAGAGCCACAGCAAAGGGCACTGGCCTGGGAGCGAGAGGTGGAGGCAACAAAGAGAAATTGACTAAGCCAGAGAGAACAGTTTTTCAATGTGTGCCTTTTTTATATTGGAGACACAACGTCTGTCCTTTTTATAAATTTTGTTCACCTTCATTCTGAGAAACACCTTTGGAAACTCAACCAGTGATTAAAAAAAGGGTCAAAATTTGAGTTCTTAGAAATAAAATTTATGTTCTACACAGACTATGCATGAGTATTTCAGAAAGTTCATGGAAAGATGAACTTCATCTTTCACATATCAGGGCATGAAATTTTGAAATCCATACACAGCTTTGATACAAATGTGCATTTTCCACAATGTTGTTTATTTGAAAGGCAGAAAGTGAGAGTGAGAGTGAGAAAGACAGACAGACAGACTCTGTCCACTGGTTCACTCTCCAAATGGCTACAGCAATCAGGGCTAGATCAGGCCAAAGCCAGGAGCCAGGAACTCCATCCCACACAGGTGGCAAGGGACCAATCACTTGGGCCATCTTTCATGACTTCCTCAGTGCATTAGCAGGAAGCTGGATTAGAAGCAGAACAGCCAGGACTCGAACTAGTGCCCATATGGGATGCTGGTGTTGCAGGCAGCACCTTAACCCGACACACCACGATGCTGGCCCCTTCCATTCTGAAAACCTTTCAAATGTAGGAGAAGGTTTTCATTTGCATTTTAGAAATTTCTATCAGAACATAAGGAAGTTTTCCTTTTCTTGGTTTTACAAATGAAAAGCTAGGTCTCAGAGAAGCCAAGCAATCTCTCATCTGTAAACAGGGGGAAAGTATCACCACCTCATGGTGCTGGCTGTCATGATGACTGACTGACAGCATGTGTGAAACAGTACAGCACAGGGCACACAGTGACTGCGGAGTACTCGTCAGTACTGAATACCAGCTTTCAAAACTTTTTGCACGAAATCCATTTTCCATGAATTTTTAAAAGCAGGTGAACAAAAAGGTACTGGCAAGAACTTGACTTTTTCTTTTTTTTAAACTTCTGGGCAAACTTATTTCCAGTCAAGAGCAAACAGTGAAAGTAAGACATTGATGATGTAAGCAAATGACAAAAAGTGTGTGTGGGGGGGCAGACTTTAGTACTGACTGTTAGAAGGAAATAAAGACTTAATTTCTCTCTCTCCTATAGGACAAAACTTTTCCTCACTTTTAATCTCTTCATAGCTAATCTATCAGTTTTGTTTAAGGTTCTGGATTCTGCTCAAGGATAGAGATTAAACTACAAACAGCTCAGGACTATCACAGAGAAAAAGTGCTTTTAGAGAAAGGTGTGAAGTAATAGCGAAGGTATTCTAAACTACGAAATGCAAAAATACAAAGGAAGGCATGAATAATGTGGCTGCTGGTAGACTGGACCAGGCTGGGGTCAAACCCTGGCTCTACTCCTTCCTAGGTACATGACCACACTCTCGTTTCCTCCCTTATAAAAGAGGACTAACAATAGTACCTCAAAGGATTATGGCACATATTGGAGTTTAAATAGAGAAATATTCAATAGAGAAAATGTCTAGAACAGTGCCTGAAACACAGGAGGTGGTATACGTTGCATCTTTTGGCGGGGGTGGTGGTGGGGGTGGTGGTGGTAAATTTGTTGACAACCAAATTTTAAAGTGTTTATTTACACTGTTGTACCAAGAGTGGGGAACATCTAGCCTGCAGGCAATATAAGGCCTGCATAATCATTTGCTCTGGCTCTGTCAAGCAAACCACAGGAGGAAGCTGAAATTCAATAAACCTACAGCGGGCTAATTTTTTTAAAAAATATTTGTTTATTTATTTGAAAGGCAAAGTGTCAGAGAGAGAAGGACAAAGAAAAGGACCCTCCATCCACCTGCTCACTTCTCAAATGGTTACAAAAGCCTGGCCATAGCTCAGAGCTCCATCTGGGTCTCCCACACAGGTGGTGGGGGCCCAAGTAGTTGGGCCATCTTCCCATCCTTTCCCAGGAGCATTAGCAGGGAGCTAGATCAGAAATGTCGCACACTGAAATGGGTTGCCAGTGCCAGCCTCAGATTTTGTATCTTTTAAAAAATATTATTTTGAAAATGTATTTATTTTTATTTTCATTGTACTTTGAAAGGTAGGGGATGGGGGAGCAGGAGAGAAACAAGACAGATGGAGTGAGATCTTTCATCCACTAGTTCACTTTGCAAATGCCCACAACATCCAGGGCTGGGGCCAGGGCAAAGCAAGGAGGCTAGAATTCAATCCACATCTCCCATGTGGGTGGCAGGGACCCAACTACTTGAGCCATCATCGGCTGCCTTCCAGGATACTCATTAATAGAAACTTGGACTGGAAGCTGAGGAGCCAGAATGCAGAGCAGGCACTCCAACATGAGATATGGGCATCTCAGGCTACAACTTACCTGCTGTGTCATATGCATCTACCCTTCCATTATTTTTATTTGAGAGGCAGAGAGAGGGAAGGAGGGGAGAGAATGGGGGTGAGAAAGAGAGAGAGAGAGAGAGAGAGAGAGAGAGAGAGAGAGAGAGAGAGAGGGAGGGAGGGAGGGAGGGGGAGAGAAAGAGAGAGAGAGAGAGAGAAAGGGGAAGAGAGAGAGAAACAAGAATACAAACATGAATGAACATTCCCCTCTATGGTTTACTCTCCAAACGCCCACAGAGAACACTAGCCCAGGGCTGGAGGCCAAAGTCAGGAGATAGATGCTGGGAACCTAACCCATGCCTCCCATGTGAGTGGTAGGAAGTCAATCTCTTGAGCCAACATTGTCACCTCCCAAGGTCTGCATTAGCAGGAAACTGGAGCTAGAAGCAGAGCCGGCCATCAAAACCAGGCACTCCAACATGGGATGCTGGCATCTTAATCATTAGGTAAATGCCTGCTCCAAGAGGTAGATTTTAGAGAGACCTTTGATCACGATCCTCAAAACTTTCCTTTCATGTAATTTGATTTACATTAATGATGAAGGGTAGGTATATAAAGTAGCCCTTAATTGTATGGCTCCTATAGTTGGAGAGACTGCTTCAAATCTTGGCTCTGGCATTTATGAGCACTGTATACAAAATTCTTAGATAAGTCTCTCTAAACCTCAGTTTATCCATCTGTAACACCCACCCCCCACCAGAGTGTAGTGAGGACTAAAACAGACAATGCATATGAAGTTTTTGGCACAAACCTACTGTCTGGCACATAGCAGGCAATCTATTTATGCTAAGATACATATCACTGCATTTTAGTGTTTTTTAAACAAAGATTTGTCTTATAGCTGCTGTACTCGCAACTGTTTCTGTTCCCCTAAACCCTCACTACTAAATCAGAGGTTCATCTGCATGAAAGAAGGGAGTACACTTAGTATGAGCAGATTTTACATGTATGCCTCCCTTGTCCTCCAATTTCATTAGTGAAGACTTAGTTCTTGTTAATATTCAAGTCAGGCTTTGTTTGGCCATCATCCTATTGTAGCCAGAACAGTCAATGAAGTAAATCTAAATCATACAGCCTACTCCTCCACTGTGGCTCCAAGGCCACCCATGTAACTAGCCTTCACAATAAGAGGCAAGAAGCTAATTCTCTTACTAAGAGATCATTTACCAGAGTCCAGTGGTTTGTACTTCTATAGGAAATTTCAGGTAGTTATTAACATAATTTAGCTATGGAATCATAAATATCTTACGGTTTTACCCCATGATGTTTAGTACAACGAGCTATTCAGTAACAAGGCATTAGGTGTACTTGTCAAATGTCAGCAAATTAATTTTGGAAAACAGTTAAAAAGCAGTAACTAAAGGAAGGGTACTAACAGATGTGCAAGTACAAGTCATTCATGCCTTGTCTAAATTCTTCCAATTTGCCAGAATGATACTAGTACTGCAAAATCAGAGCCAACAAGAAATGGTTTGGCTGCTCTTTGCCTTTTCTTTTTCTTTTAGAGTGCATTAGAAATTATAGTATTAGGCACCTATTTAATTAGAAAGCAGATTAGCTTATATACAAGACCTGGTCTTTCTTACTGAAAGTTCACTGAAGCTGCCTTATCCATCCAACAGGAAACCAAATCATAATAGAGAAGTGGTTCAAAAAAACTTGCTAATGGACTTTCCTTGGACTATCACACACAATCATAAATGTGTTTTTTCTCAGCTGCTTTCACCCAAAAGGTGAAAAATCATTTCCTGTTAACTTTTGCCTAAGCTTTAAAGACTTGAGAAATTATGTTTGGAAAAATTAGAAAACCAAAACCAAAAAGCCTGCCTAGCCTATCCATCTCTCCAGTCTAGGTCTGAAGCATGACTAACTCTTTGATAACACATCCCATCATCACTCTCTCTCCCTTTGCAAAACTGTTCTCAGGCTTCTGTCACAGGCTGAATTCCAGCCTCCACAGACTGAGAGCCCACTGAACACTCGAGTTTTCTGTCCTACCCACCATGCTCAACCACATTCTTTCTGGCGCCCGACAAAAAGTTCAAGGAACAAGAACCAGCCAGCTGGTTCTTCAGCTTATGGTATGTCTGTATCTCCATCTGAGTTCTCAGCAGGTCCCACTCATATGAAAACAGGTCTTATTTCTGGGTATTCCTCTTGGCTCTCATTGTGCTCTGATCCCCAGTAACCGTAACAGAAATGCCTCACTCTGACCTCAAAACCGGTCTTTTCTCTCAAATCACATTTTACCACCCACCCATCTCACCTGATACACATTAGTCAGCATCACCTTGGATATACACAATGGCACTCCATTATCCCAAGGCAGACAGCCCCTTTCTGGGTCAGGCACATCAGTTCTCAGAAGTTTCTTCATCAGCCAAGTAAGAAAAAGCAACACTCCTCCCTTAGATGCAGTCCTGGAGTCTAGCAGGAGTTCAAAAGACACTATTCCAATATTGAGCACATAAAGCATGGAATCAGGTAAATTCTGCTGCTGGTAACACTCCAAAAATTCAGAGGCATGAGAAGTGGAGACAACTGGTTAAAAATTCCAGTTCTCATTGTCTGTGAATTTCATGCATCCAAGTGTCTTTCGAGCATTTCCTTATTAACAGAACGCTTTTTAAAGAAGAACTTTTATAAAGCAACCTCATAAACAAAACAGAAGAAGCTAGAAATACTCCACGTCTTTGGATAAGGTCTGGAGCCTCACCAACAGAATTAACTTTAAATACTTTCTATTCCTAGTAAAAGTACCACAAGGTATATCAAGAATGTGGGAACTAGAGCTCTATGCTCTCCAAATAGGTGTTAATTTGTGAAGAAATTAACAGGGCAGATTGGTACATCAGCAGCTCAAGAAGAGGATGTGAACTTGTTAAGCCTAATAGGAAATGATGTACCATCAAAGCCACTGTGGAAAAAAAGCCACTGGAATATGGTTCCTCCTTGAGAGCTAGCAGAGGTGGGCGGGGCCTTCAGCAGAAACTGCTGGAGGCAGTTTGAGACTTCAGTCATCTGCAGACCCATGGGAAGTCCCAGCCAGCAATCTGACTCCATTAGAATCTATTTCACCTTGCTCAGATATAGTTTAACATTTGTGGATGTAAAATAACCTTAACCAGTCATTTTAAACCAAGAGAACAAAAGCAACTTGATAGAAACTAACTTACATTTTCAATTATTATTACAAAAATTTAGAAACGGTGCCTTTTTTGGGTGATCTGTTTGTTTTTAAATGACCACCCTTAACCAACATAGAAGGGATGTGTGCAACAGGATTGAGTGATGCTTACAATGATATAAGAGATAAAAAAAACTTTAGATACAGATTGCCTTGTTCTCTGTGATGCTATCTATGCTCCCCTACAACAAATAACATAGAATAATGGTAATTCTAAGTAAACAGATGTCTACACTGGATACCTGAACACTACCATTGTCAAAAAATATATTGCTTCCAAAATCCACACTCTCCAATTCAACAGATTGTCATGTATTTAAGACTTGACACCCTTCTATGAGTGTCTGGAACTTGCATGAGAGGTCTGAAACTCTGATGTCCAAAGCTATTCAATCCATTTTCAATGTAGGCTTAGGAAATCTTTGCTTTGTTTTAAGCGGGGAGGAGAGGGCAGCAGGTGGCACCTAGGATTTTGTCTTCACTTTAGAATATTAATGTTTTGCTCCCTAAAACAGATTTTTGTTGTAATTAGAGAGTTTCTCCTTGATATGGATTCCACACTAAAAGTTAACTAAGGGGACTCCCAATGACACATCCATTTAGATGTGCCTTACTTTCAGTGTAACACCTTTGAGAATTACCTTGAGAGGACGTCAACTCTGAACATTCATGTATTAAAATTTCCTCGTGTCAAAGGAGCACCCCTTGCTCAACGTCTCTACATGTACCTTCTTTATTGCAAATGTTTTATTCTTTAATCAGGCCATGGGAAGTTCAATTTTCCTTAAATCTCACTTTAAAGTTCCCAAAGAGTAAAGCTGACTGGAGATAGGAGTTAAGTTCTCTTTTAATACATGTGACATCTACCACAACCAGTCTATAGACCAGTACCCTTCCCAAAATAATCTTCCTTATGCTGCCTCTTTGTAGTTACACGGTTCTCTAATCCATAACATCTGCTTTGCACTCTCCAACATCACCTTGTATTTCCAAGAATGCCACATAGATGGAACCATACAGTACGCAGCACTGAGTCGGGATACAGCATAATGCCATCGAAGTTACTGGCTCTATCATTAGTTCACGTCTTTCTAGTATTGTACAATGCTCCATGGTATGAAAGTACTAGTTCGTTTATTCATTCACTCAGTGAAAGGTGTCTGAACCATTCCCAATTTGGGGCAACTATAAATTCAGCAGTCACAAGCATGAATGCATTGGTTTCTGTATGAACGTATTTGTACAGGATGAGTACACAGGAGTAGGACTCTGGGTCCTACAGTAAGCACACATTACTCTTTCCAGGCAACTATTAACCTTTTATAGGTGGTGGTACCATTTTACAAACCAACCAACATCCAGTATTTTGTATTCAGACACTGTAGTAGGCATAGATCAACATGATGCCATGGTTTTAATTTCTGTCTCCATGACGACAGTGATGGTAAAAAGGTCTGCATATGCTTATTTATCACTTATATATATCCTCGGTGGTGAGGAACCTGTTCAAGTCTTTTATTTATTTTTATATTGGACTGTTACTACTGGGCTGTGAGAGTTCTTTATAGAAACTAGACACAAGTCCTTTGTTGGATATGTGATTTATAAATATTGTCTCCCAACCTATGGCTTTTCATTTCCCTCTCTTAATCGTGCCTCTTGTTAAGCAAAGGTTTTTCATTTTGATGAACTCGATTGTCACTTTTTTTTGTTTTGCTTTTATGGACTATGGTTTTGGTCTCATATCCAAGAACTCTTTGCCTTAAAGATTTTCTCTTACGTATTATTTTTAAAAAATATTTATTTATTTATTTGAAAGTCGGAGTTACAGAGCGAGAGAAGGAGAGGCAGAGAGATAGAGATATTCCATCCGCTGGTTCACTCCCCAGATGGCCACAATGGCTGGAGCTGTGCCGATTCAAAGTTAGGTCCCAGGAGCTTCTTCCAGGTCTTACATGTGGGTGCAGAGACCCAAGGACTTGGGCCATCTTCTACTGCTTTCCCAGGCCACAGCAGAGAGCTAGATCAGAAATGGAGCAGCCAGGACTCGAACCAGTGCCCATATGGGATGCTGGCACTGCAGGTGGCGGCTTTACTCACTACACCACAGCACTAGCCCCTGTATTACTTCTTAAAGTTTTATAATTTTGGGGGTGGCACTGTGGTGCAGTGTGTTAAAGCCAAGGCCTGCAGTGCCAGCATCCAACATGGGCACTGGTTTGTCTGAGCTGCTTCACTTCTGATCCAGTTTCCTGTTAATGTGCTTGCGAAAGCAGCAGAGGATGGCCCAAGTACTTTTGTCCCTAAAACAATGTGGGAGACTTGGAAAAATCTCCTGGCTCCTGGCTTCAGCCTGGTCCAACCTTGGCTGTTGTGACCATTTGAAAATGTGAACCAGCAGATTGGAAGATCTCTTTGTCTCTCCTTCTCTAACTCTGCCTTTTAGGGCCAGCACCGAAGCGTAGTGGGTTAAGCCTCTGCCTGCAGCACCGGCATCCAATTTGGGCACTGGTTTGAGTCCCAGCTGCTCCACTTCTGACGCAGCTCCCTGCTAATGTACCTGGGAAGGCATCATTAGATGGCCAAAGTGCTTGGGTCCCTGCACTCATGTGGGAGACAAGGAAGAAGCTCTTGGCTCCTGGCTATGGAGCAGCACAGCTCCAGCAGTTGCGGCCATTTAGGGAATGAACCAGCAGATGGAAGACCTCTCTCCATGCCTGTCAAATAAATAAATCTTTTTTAAAATGTTTTATGGTTATACATTTTGACCCATGATACATCTGGAGTTAATTTTTGTGCAAGGTATGAGTTTTTATGTCATGGTTAATTTTTCTAGTTATGGGCATCGAGATTTTGCAACATCACTTATTGAAATGATTATTCCTTCTCCATTAAATTGCATATCTGCCAAAAATCAGGTGCCCATAATTGCATGAGTCTATATTATTTTCTTCCATGGGGCCAAGTGTGATTATGTCTATTTCACCATGTCCCGCTTGCTGTAGTTTTATAGTAAGTCTTAAAGTTGAGCACTGATGCCTCCAACTTTCTTCTTAACGATGGATTCAATTTCTTTAAAAGATATAATATCAGACTATTGAGGTTATCTATTTCATCTTGGATGGATTTTATAGTTTGTGGTTTTCAAGAATTGGTCCATTATCTCTAAGTTGTCAAATGTGTATAGTATTCCCTTATTATCCTTTTAAAGTCTGTAGGGATCTAGAATTCTGGATATTGCTAATTTTGGTCTTTTCTCTTTTCATATCCATCTTTTCTCTTTTTACCTTTGCCATCCTTGCTACAGACTTACCCATTTTACTGTTAATTTTAAATAGCCAGATTTGGGGTTTCATCGCTTTTTTTCTATTTCATTTTCAATTTCCTTGACTTCTGGGCTCATCTTTACTATTTCCTTGCTTTTGCTCGCTTTTGTTTTATTTTGCTCTTCTTTCTCAATTTTTTTCAAGATGCAACATAAATTACTGATGAGACCTTTTTTCTAACATAAACATTTATTGCTATCAACATCCCTCTAATTATTGCTTTAGTTGTATCATTCTTCTTTATTTTTACTTTCTCACCAGATTCTATCAGCATGATTATTTAATATTTACCACCTATCAAACTAACTGGCTTATTTTATCAACTTAACACTTGCTATTTGATTACCCAATTTATTCTGAGGGGCCAGGATGAATAAACAATGGTGTGCATATACAAATATAATATAGGTAACTGGCCTACTTTTTATAGCAATATGCATCACATAAAATGTGGGCACTTTAAGTACATGGAATTATAAGATGTTTATTTTAGGGACCAGAGCTGTGGCATAGTGGGCTTAGCCTCTGCCTGTGGTGCTGGCATCCCATAAAGGATTCAGTTCATGTCCCAGCTGCTCTTCTTCTGATCCAGCCCTCTGCTATACTCCAGGAAAGCAGAAGATGGCCCAGGTGCTTGGGCCCCTGTACCCACGAGAGAGACCACAAGAAGCTCCTGGCTCCTGGCGTCAGATTGGCCCAGCTCCAGCTGTCGCAACCATTTGGGGAGTGAACCAGCATATGGAAGACCTTTCTCTTTGTCTCTCTCTCTTTGTGTAACTCTCTCTCTCAAAGAAAGAAATAAAGAATTTTGAAATCCATGCAGAATTTTTTCATAATACACATTTTCAATGATTTTTGTGAAGATCCCTCTTGCACTGGTTGGTATATTTTCATTTCTTCTCAGTTAAAAATATTTTCTAACTTCCTAAAGATCTCTCTTTTGACCCATGGATTATTTAGAAGCGTGTTGGTTAACTTCCAAGCACTCAAAGATTTTCCTATTAGCTTTCTTTTATTGATTCTTTTATTTACTTCCATTGTTTTTAAAGAATATAATATATATAATTTCAATTCTTCTAAAAATTCATTATGGCTTGTTTTATGACTCAAAATATAGTCTATCTTATTGAATGCTCCATATACTTGAAAAGAATGTGGATAGTGCTATTGTTAGGTGAGGTGTTCTGTAAATATCAATTGCATGTCAGATGTCAGTTTTTCTATATGCTTGCTGATTTTCTGTCCGGCATTTCTAACAATTATTGAGAAAGGAGTGCTACAGTTGTCAAGTATAATTGTGGATCCTCCATTTTACCTGTTAGTTCTGCCAGTTTTTGCTTCGGGTATTTTGAAGCTCTGTTGTTAGGTGCACACACATTTAGGATAGTTTGCTTTCCTTGGTGAATTAGCTCTTTTATCATTATGTAGTATTACTCTTTATCCCAATTTTCTTTGCTCTGAAGTTTAAATTTCTGCTATTAATAAATCCACTATAACTTCCTTTTGATTAGTATTTGCATGCTATGCCTTCTGTCAATTTTCAATTTTATCCTACCTACTTATATTTAAAGAGTACCTTGAAGATAGATTATAGCTGCATTTTTTTAAAAAAAATCCATTCTGAAAAATCTGCTTTTAATTGGTGTATTCATATTTAGATAATTGACATTTAATGTGGTCATTGAAATGTTTAGACTGGGGTCTATAATCTTAATGTTTTGTTTGTTCTTTCTTTCTCATTTCCTCCCCTCTTGGATTATTTGAAGATGTTTACATTTGTTTTTGGCAACATTTCCTTAGATAGTTTAAGTTAAGGATTTCAATATATGTATTTAGAATTCAATTTTACTACTTAAACTAGAATATAAAAACCCAAGTAGGCCCCTTTCCTCTCCTTCCTTTATGTGTTGTTGTATTAGATGTTACATCTATCTGTAATGAAAATCTTATTAGACAATGCCATAACTTGTGTTTTTACCTGTAAATTATATTTCCACAAATTCAGCAGGAGGAAACTATTGTTATGCTTAGCATATCTGTTGCCTTCCAGTCATTCTTGATGTTTCAAGTTCCCTATAGCAATCACTTCCCTTTTCTCTGCATAAATCCCTTCAACGCTACTTAGAACAGGTCTACTGGCAAAACACTTTCTTACTCATCTGCAAATATTCTTTCACTCTTAATCCCGAAAAATATTTTTTGTTGGATTTAAAAAATCTGAATTGATAATTCTTTTCTTCTGCTATTTCAAAAAATGTTGCCTCTTCTCATCTTTAAGGTTTCTTTTATCTTTTTAAAAAGTTTTATTTATTTGAAAGGTAGAGTTTGAGAGAGAGAAAGAGAGACAGAGATCTTATATGTTCTGGTTTGTTTCCCAAATAGCCACAATGGCCGGGGTTGGGCCAGGAGCATCATGTAGGGCTCCCAAGTTGGTGGCAGGGACCCAAGTACTTCCCCTACTTTCTCAGGCTCACCCGCAGGAAGCTGGATTTTTGGAAGTGGAGCATTGCAGGTATGGCTTAATCTGTTGTGCCTAAACATTGCCCTGGCCTTTATGGTTTCCGATGAGAAATGTTAAAATTTGAATAATTTTCCATTATGTTATTTTTTGTGACTATTATTTAATACTCTTGACTTCTGTGAGGGTTTAGCCTGTTTGTAGCTTGTTTAAATTTATAAATTTACAAGGTATGTCTTTTGCCAAACTTAGGAAGTTTTTTTCTTTAAATATTTTCCTACAAATCTTAGATTTCTGTTATTGTCCCACAAATCCTTAAGTTTCTGGTCTGTTATCTACCCAAGTCTTTCTTCTTCAGGTTGGATAATTTCTACTAATCTGTTGTCAAGTTCACTGACACTATTTTTCTGTCATCTCCATGCTGCTGCAGAGCCCAACCACTGCATTTTAAAAATTTCATTATTACATTTTTTGACTTTAATATATCCATTTGGTTTTTTTATCTTCTATTTCTTTGCTGAGACTATGTTTTTCTGTCCTTTTGGAAAATGTTCACCATTACTTGTGTAAAAGTTGCTTTAAAGATTTTGTCATATAATTCTAACATTGGTGCTATCTCAGCATTGACATTGACATCTTTTGACCGTTTTCTTTCTCCCATGCAAGTTGTGATTTTTCTTGTTCTCCCTATAGCAAGTAATTTTGGATTGTATCCTGGACATTTTGAGTAGTATGTTATTATGAGCCTATGGGTCTTGTTTAAATCCTGTGGAGATTATTGGTATTTTCATTTTAATAGGCAATTGATTTTGTTAGGTTTGGGCTATGAATTCCAATCCACTTTCTGCGCTACCAATGTCAGTTCTGTTGTCAAAATGTTTACAGTCTTTTGGCACTGTCCTATAACTGCCTGTATGTGCAATACCTGGTAATCAAGATGGGTTCTGGGTGGTGGGCTTTATGTCATTTCTCAAAGGTCTTTCATATGCTGAATAGCATTAGACTCTTTGCTTCCATAAGCCCAAGGGGTCATAAAGAACTATGGTGCCACTTTCCCTGTAGTCTTCTATGTCTGTAATCCTACTGGTCCCTTCTAGTTCATTGCAGCTAACACCAGTTTTCAGTCTTCCAGCAAGAAAGCTAGGCACTTTGCTACTTCACTGTCATATACCTCTGTGTCTGTACTGGGCAAAGGATCCAAGGACAGGAAGAAAGAGGGTTGAGGGAGAGACACTTCTCCCTCTGAGTTCTGGTTGCTCTTGGTTTCAACAGGTTCTCACTTGCAGCTTGTATGCCACCAACAACTGGAGACAGAGGAAGGAGACAATGAAGAAAAAAGAAAGAACAGAAACAGAAAACTGCAGAGGGATTTCCACACTGTCTCTGGTGTCAGGGGTTTCCTTTGTCAGGCACCACTCATTCTTCCTCCGGGAGCTCTGTCTGTAGCTTACTGTCCACAGGTAGTTTTCAGACAGAAGGGGGGGGGGAGGGAGTGGGGGACCTGACGATGAATTCAGTGTGGGTTTGATGATGCTTGAAAGCTGATCTCCACCCCCAACCTGCCTCCTAGAGTATTCTGTCCTTTAATTTTTTTTTTTATTTGAAAAGCAGAAAAAGAGGGCAAGCGAGCGAGCCAGCACAAGAGTCATTTCACTCCCCAAGTGCCAAAGGCAGCCAGGGTTAGGCCAGGCCAAAGCCATGAGTTAGGAATTCAATCTGGGTCTCCATGTGGGCAGCAGGGACTCAACTACTTAAGCCAGCACTTGCTTCCTCCCAGGGGGAACATTAGCAGGATGCTGGAATTGGAAGCCGATCAAGGCTTAAACTCCAATACTGGATGAGGCATCCCAAACAGTATCTTAACAGCTCCAGCAAACACCTGCCTTCTTTCCTGGTTTTATAGTTGCTTTCAGTTGCAGAAGCAAGAAGGAATATTCTTACTCCATCTTCCCCGAAATTGAAATTCTGGTAGAATTTGATGGTGAGTTTTTCTCTTTTGGGAACATTTCTCTAACCAACATTCACAACTCTACGATTTGCATCAAAATTTCTATCATCTGTGGAGCCTTATCATACTAACTCTACTTTATCCTAGCTCTTCAGCAGTGATATATCCATTCTGTAATACATTGTTAGTTTTAAAGAATATTTGCCTCAACGCCCAAAACAGCACTCCTGCCTCAGAGTCAACCCTTGGGACATTCGGATCTGGCTAAAAGGTCCATGAGAGTCTCACAGGCATGGAAAGCCATGACACGGTGGCAAAAACCAATCTAAATGAAAGATCCTGGTGAACAAGACCCCAGCAGAAGGAACAGGCCATCAAGGAGAGAGGCGCCTTTCTCTGAAGGGAGGAAGGAACCTCCACTGTGATATGGCCTTGACTAAACAAGTTCAGAGTTGATGAACTCAAGGGGCTTCCACAGCCTAGACAGCTCATGGCAAGAGTCTATTCACGGCTGATTGCTGACATCATAAATAAGAGTGCCAACTGTTAAATCAACAACGGGAGTCACTGGGTACATGCTCCCCTCGTAGGATCTCTGTCCTTAATGTGTTTTACTATGAAACTTAAAAACAACACTACTAGTCGAACAATACCCTATACCTTGTGTGGTTGTGTGAGTGCAGCCTGTTGAAATCCTTGCTTAGTATATACTAAGTTGATCTTCAGTATATGAAGGTAATTGAAAATGACACTCGATGAAGGGCGGGATGGGAGAGGGGAGTGGGAGAGGGGAGGGCCGCGGGAGGGAGGGAGGTTGGGGTGGGGGGAGCCACAACAATACAAAAGTTGCACTTTGTAAATTCTTATTTATTAAATAAAAAAAAAAACAAAAAAAAGAAAGAATATTTGCCTCAAATGTCTATGCTTATTTCCTCATGCTGAACCTGTATAAGGCCAGAACCTACAGCTTCAAAGCCTTTTTTATTTCCCATCTCCCAGACCAGTATCCTGGGGAAAGACAATATTCAGTAAGTTTAATTATCTGGTTTACACATGCTCCAATCAGTCTTTCTAAAAACAAGAGTATCTTTGTATGTTATGAGTACAAAGAGAGAATAATAGAGTAGGCAAAAGTAAGGTGGGAGTTAATCATGACAACAAAGCAAGGTGCAGTTGGCTCTGCCATACCTCTTGTTGGAAATGAGAACTTAACCCAATGCCACTGACATATCAAGGACTAATTTAAACATAATGTGAGTTTCGTGTCTGCTCATGCATGATTTTGTCTGTAGTAAATGTTGGGTGACTGCAGGAAACTGCATACAGCTGAACCAAACCACAAAGGAATACATAGGGTACTGTAAAGTTTGTGGAAAAATGGAATGAAGCAGTTTAGTTTCAAAAACATTAAGCTCTATACACAGTTTCTCCATAATATGCACTTTCCACGAACTTTTCCAAAGTCCCTCATGTAACACAAGCATTCCCCCAGCCAACATCAGCCAGCTACCTCAGTTGTCTGTGTGTGCTATGAGCTATACCTCTACTTGGTTCTTTGTTACATCTTTCCTTTCAATTGCAGAAACTTTTCTGTTTTCCACTTCACTGTGATTCACAGGTGCAACCCTTGTGATGTCCACTTCCACAAGCATACTTTGGTCCTTCTCAGGGTAAAGTACCATATTTATTGGAGTATTTTTTCTTGCTATGGCACAGTTTTCATTAGGTTCCCATATTCTTTTTTATGTGTCACTTTAACGTTCGTGTTTTTCCCATAAATTGTGTGGTTGTCATTGATTTCCCACAGCTTGGTGATTTTTAGGGACACACATAATTACATGTGGAACCACAGGATTTTCAGGGAGACACACAGCTACATGTTGCACTACAGAACACTGTGAATGTCGAGGAGGAGAGGGAAGACTGGTGAAAGGACAAGACATCCTCTTCCCCCAAGAAAGGAACAGTATACAAAGCACTTTGATTCGTTTTTAATTTCAAGACTTGTTCAGAAAGATTCTCCTCTGATCTAAACTACAGAAAAGGAAGAACAGACCTTGGCACGTCTATACTGGAATCTGACATTTAACCAAACCACAGACTAGTTTGGGCTAGTGATTCAACTTCAACCTACTGTTTGAAAGCAGAAGCAACAGGGATTCCCTCTTAAAGTTGGTTTCTCTAACATAAGAGTATCTACTAAATCAATTTAATGGGCAAAGGGCAGGAGAAGGCATAAAATTCCCCAGCTTCTAAGTGGAAGCACAGAAAAGAGACTCGTGAGAATTTCATGCCTCCTCAACTGCACATATTTATATCCTATGGATTCTACCTTGCCTTCTCTGTGCAATCTTTTCTCATCCTCTCCTTTTCTAACTACTTATGTGTGTGTTTACACTAAAGATTAGCAAGCAGTTGTTCATTACTTGCCACAACCCCTTCAACACACCTGCATATGGATGAATACACACCCACCAGAGACAACGGCTTACATGTGCGTAAACAGGGTAGGAGGAAGTCTGTTTCTCATCCAGAATTTTTTTCAAAATGTATTTTATTTGAAAGGCAGTTACAGAGATACAGAGAGAATCTTCCATCTGCTGGTTCACTCCCCAAATGGTCACAATGGCTGGGGCTGGGCCAGGCTGAAGCCAGGAGCCTCATCCAGGTATCCCACGCGGGTACAGGGGCCCAACCACTTAAGCTGTCCTTTGCTGCTTTCCCAGGTGCATTAGCAGGGAGCCAGATTTAAAGTGGAGCAGCTGGGACTTGAGCCAGTGCCCATTCGGGATGCCAGAATTGCAAGTGGTGGCTTTACCTGCTATGCCACAACACCAACACCCTCACCCAGAAATTTTGCCTCGTTGACTAGACTGTGAGCTCAAAGTCAGGCACAACTCATTTTTCCTAAAAACCTGTTAACAGCACGCACACTGCTATGTGTTCGAGATTCCACAGGCAAGACCTTGTCTTTTGTTAAGTCTACCATGTGTGCTTAGGAAGAGCCAGTGGTCTGGGTAACGCATCTATGCATTTATTAACTTGAAAACTGATCATCTTGAGGTGAAATATTAAGTATATTAGAATTCATTCCAGACTCATTAGAAGGAAGGACTATCTTCCCCATTTCCTTCTAATATAATAAAATGGGGGGGGGGATAAGTAGCCAATTTTATCAACTTTAACCTTAAAATGCACCTAAAACCCCACCACTTCTCACAAATTCCCCTGCTACCCCTTGAGCCAAGCTGCCACCACCTTTTGCCTGCAGTGCCACAGTCGATGTGGTCCACTTGAAGCAAAACCACAGCACTTCTAATCATGGCTCCTGAACAGCTCTTTGGCTTCCTTAGAATACGAGCCAAAGTCCTTACAATGGCTGACATGGTTCTTCGTGGTCTTTCTCCATCCCCTGCCATCGCTCACTTGACCTCTTACTGCTTGCGCTATTCTTTGCTATTCCTTAAATAAGCCTAGCATCTCCTATCAGAGGCCCCGCACACTTGGTGTTCAGGCTCCTTAAATATGTTCTTCCTTCACATACCTGCAGGGCTCCATCATTCTGGTTTTTCCTCAATCTGACTGTTTCCAAGAAAGCTTCTTGGATCATCCCACAGAAATGAACTGCTGCCCGCCTTCGAGCAGTCCTTTCCTACCTCACACAGCTGAATGCCCCTCCCCAGGACCCCATCACCATCTGCCATGCCATATCACCATCATTGATTATTTGCTTCTCCCCACTGGAATGTAAGGACAGGGACTTAGGTTAGTTCCTTGATCTAGCTTTAGGGGCTATATAAATGTTGGCCTAGAGTAGATGTTCACTGAATTTTTGCCGAACAAATCTGGAGTGTATAATAAGTAACATCACTTATGACTCTAGGGCATAACATGATCTCTGCTTGGCATTCCAAGGGAGATTCATCCCATGACAAGATTATGTCTGAAGAAAGAAATCATATAGAAACCAGAAAGGATACAAGACAGATCTTCGAATCCTATTTTATACTTAAAAGAACCAGAGAGGCTTGGGAAATGAGAGTTCCCATTCTTCAGTACCTCCTCAAAGCCCTCAGGACTGCCGACAAACATGCTCTGCACTGCATGGCACATAAGCTGGAAGATAAACTGGGAATGATGACGCGCAGAGGGCCCATACACATCCTTCCCCAGTGCAGGCTAGGCCAAGTTTGCCTGCATCTTTGGTGGCCTTCCTCCAGAATGCTGAACTACACATCCCAAAATGCTTTGCAAAAACTGTGTTACAGCATTTCACAATGCTACTCCCACAAAGTAACATCCGGTGTTTGTGATCAAATCGAATCAGTGCGGTACTGGTAAAGAATGTCCTGCCCTTATTCTGCATAGCAACTCCATTATGTTTACCCAGACTGTGTTTGTATTAACTAGGTCTGGCTTTCCAGTCAGATCCTTGTGCTTCTAAAATGAGAAACAGAAAGCCACACAATGTACAGCCTTAAAAATAAAATTCTGCAGGGCGAGTGAAAGACAATATATCATCTAAATATAAATTCTAATTTCAGCAAGTGCTTTTGCTATTTTTAATCCCCTGGAATTTCAGACCCCCTTCAGTCAGTATTCAAGGCTGTACTACAGCTTATTGGTCACTGATGAGTACTTCAAACCTAAAGGCGAAGAAATGCAAAACGTAAGCGGAAAACATCTCCTACC